>CAKNYM010015468.1:0-12016 GCA_932195095.1 Andricus curvator | reverse complement strand
AAATAAAAAAGGCTGAATTTTGTAATGTCTGTACGAAAAAAAAAATTCGGAAAAAAATCATCTAACAGTTTCTGACTAGATTTTTGTCATATTGAATGAATACGAAGAATGTCAAGGAATTTAAAAGAAACTTTAAATAGTATTAAGGGATTTTAAGTGATTTTTGGGAACTTTTTCGAGATTCTAAGGCTCTACGAAATAGTTTTAAATGTGCTCAAGCGATTTTAAAAAATATTTCAAAGTGTTTCAATAGATCTCAAAATATTTGAAAGGATTTCAAACGATTTGAAGAAATGTTAAGGCATTTAAATACATTTAAAAGGATTTCAAAAGATTTTAAATTATTTTTTAGAATTTATGGGAATTGTAAAAACGTTTAAAAGCATTTAATAAATTTTGAAAGAATACAAAACATTTTCAACGGATTTCAGCGATTTTTCGGAGTGTCAGAGAATTTTGAAGGAATTTAAAAAACTAAAGTTTTTGAAGAGATTGGGAATTATTTAAAAAAAATTTTAAGGCTTTTGAAAGCCTTGAAAAGAATTTCCGTCTTTTTAAGAAATTAAAGTCAAGATGAATAAATTTAAAGAAATTCTAGAAATTTTAAAGAATTTTAAGAGATTTTAAGTGTTTTTTGGTATTTTTTTTTAGAGATTTAGAGGTGTTTCAAAATGTTTTAAACGAGTGCATGTGATTTTAAATGGTTTTGAAGAATCTTAAATGATTCTCAAAATATTTCAAAGTGTTTTCATACAAATTAGAAAAGATTCAAAATATTTCCAAAGTGATTTAAAGAGATCTGAATAAATTTTGAAAGATTATAAAATAGTTTGAAGTATTTCAAGGGATTTAAAATGATCCTAAGGAATTGAAGAACATTCGGAAGAAAATTTAAAACCACTTTTATAGATTTTTAATACTTTTTAAAAATTGAAAGAGTTTTAAAGATATTTCAAGTGATTTTAAGATGTTTGAAAGGATTTTATGAGACTTAAAGAGACTTTAAAGGATTTCAAAGATTTTAAAAAAGATTTAAATTGACATTCAGAGATTTAAAATCATGTTAGGTAATTTCAAAGAATTTTGAAAAGATCTTCAAGAGTTTCAGGATTTCCAAAAGGTTGCATGTCATTTTCAATGAATCGGAAAAATTTCAAGGTATTTCCAAGAAACTTTACAATATTTTGAAGGATTCAATTATATTTTTAAGGGTAAGGCATTACAAAATATGTTCAAGGAGTTCAACTTATTTGAAATGATTCTTGAGAGTTTGAAGTGATTTAAAAAATATTTTTAAGTGTTCTATTAGATTTTAAAACATCATTAAAAGTTTGAAAGGCATTTAAATGGTTGCAACTCTATTTAAATACTTTTAAACTTTTTTTAATATTCCTCGAACCCCTTGAAATCCTTTCAAATTAATAACATGTGATAAAATCTATTAAAACACTTCTAAATACTTTAAAAATTACCTTCAACTTTTTTAAGTAATTCAAAGTCACTTGAAATTTTTAAAAATATTTTGTAATACTTCAATGCCTTTTAAACATTTCTAAAAATCACATAAATCTCTTTAAGTTTTTTGAATTTTCTTCAAAATTATTCAAAATTCCTTGAAGTCTCTTTTAAATTCTTCAAAATCCTCTAACGTCTCTTTAAATATTTTATCCTTTTAAACAAAAAGTACGCATCCTATCAAGAAGTGATTGATAACAAATTTGTAGATTTTTTTGGAACCACAATTGTCGTTAATTCATCTTTTCTCGTATCTTGCATAGTTTGGCCACAAAAGGCAATTTTTTATTTCTCGTTATGTTTTGTACAATCAATATTTGAATTTTCGATTTTTCAAGAAAATTCATAGTCTTTATGATAATCTTGTAACTCTTTCGAGAGTAACCGTGTTTACGGACGGATGGCCAGCCGGACGCCATCGTAAAAGATGATTTTCGCATTTAGGGGATCTCGAAACATGGAGATCCGTTGAAAAACTGTGATGTCAAATTTCGGACAATTCTAATACTTTCTCAATCTTAAATGATGAGAATGTAAAAAGATTATTTTTCCATCAAAAATATTCGAATGACCAAAGGTGGCTAAATTTTGAACAAAAGTGATTAATTTAGAACTAAAAATATTTAAATCATCCATAAAAAAAACTACCTTTTTACAAAAATATTCGAGTTCTTAATTAATTTTTAATTAAAAAAAAAGCCAAATTATCGGTAAAAAAATTAACTTTAAGTAAACAGTAGTTATGTTTAAAAAAAAAGTGAATTTTCAGGTGAATTGTTGAGTAGTAAAAGACGAATTTAGAAGAAAATCGTACATTTTTTTATCAAATGCGATACTTACGGCCATTAACGAAATTCTTATTAGTTTTGAAAAACTGGTATAAAAAAAAGAGTCAACAGTATGAGATAAAGAATCAAGATGAGCGAGAATTAATACGTTCTGTTAAGTTTTATGTTTACTTACAAAGGTTTCTTTTTAAAAAATTTATAGTAAATGTAGCGACATGCCAAAAAGAAGGAAAGGTGTTGAGCCAACAAGTGATAAACATATTCGAAGATTAGCTAATAAGGATACTGAAAATGATATGCAACAAATTAAATCAGATTGTACCGCATCTTCTAGTACACATGATGAAACTTCGATTTCTGATGACAAACGAAAATGTGAAATTTTTAAACTTGATACTTCATCATCTGATGAATCTGTGATAAAGGAGAAAAGTGGTAATTTAACGATACAAAAAAGAAGTTTAGAAGAATCTCATGAAGGCGTGACACAAAGAGAAATTAAAAATGAACCTTGCGATGTTAGTTATGACAATTTGTCATTTAAAGTTAATGAAGACTTAAGACCTGCAAATAAGTCCACTGTTGAAGGTTATATAATAGGTGATGATGATGGCGATGACACTGATAGTGACTCTTGCATTTTGTCTGATGGCAGTTACCGACACAGTGATAGCGATGCAGAGAGTATTCCCGATTCAGATTCAGAAGTAGACGACGATTTTTTCAATATAATAATCGGAAAGTACGGTACCCTACTAAAAAAAAAGTCAGGAATCGTCAGAAAAAAAGTCAGGACTTCTGACCATTTCTGACCACTTTTGTTACGTTTCTCGACAGAAATCGTCAGGAAAAGTCAGAATTCGTGAGGAATGTTCAGAAATCGTCAGAGCTTGGGTTCGAAGGATAATCCTTTTATTACGGGTCCAAGAATAGAATGCCATAAAACCTAATCCCTTTTATATTTCCCAGATTATTTATATTATTTATTTATATTTATTTGTGCATATTCTCTGTTTACTCATATTTAATTATTAATATTTATATATTAAATGACTCTGCAAGGTGAATTTGAAAATTTTGTCCGTTTTGACGTATCTCTTTCTCTTGACAAGATACATGATATTTAATCTCATTTTAAACTTTTTAGGAAAATTTTTAGGTATTTGAAATCCTCGAAACCCGTAGATTCTGAATTTGTAACTTTTGAATCTGTATATGCAACATTGAAAAAAAAATTATTTTCAATTTTTAATCCTTTTGGGTTGGCCTACCTGCGGTCCTAGCCGATGAGCTACCTGATAGGATGTGAATTAGCATATCTTCAGAAATCGTCAGACTCGTCAGGAATGGTCAGGATGTTCAGGAATCGTCAGAACTTCTGACCATTTGTGACGATTCCTGACTTTTTTTTTAGTAGGGTACTGATAAAAATGAAGAATTTCGCGAAGAAATAACTAACTGGGCAAAAAACGGGAAAATTCAACATGACCATCTTAGAAAGTTGCTTGCTATATTAAATAAGTACACCGACAAAACCTTTCCAAAAGATCCACGGACACTATTAAAAACTCCAAAAGTCACTGATGTTGTTAATATGGATAGTGGTCAATTTTGTTATGTAGCTGTACGCAAACACATTAAAAAGATTATTGAAACTCGTCTTACACTTAATATAAAATTTGATACCGTCAAAATTGCAGCCAATATAGATGGTGCTCCAATTGTTGGTAATTCATCTGAAAAAGGTTTATGGATCTGTTCTATGAAAGATACTACACTAAAAACTGTATACGCTATTTCTATTTACTACGGCACTCAGAAACCCAAAAGTCACAATGAGTTTTTAGCAAAACTTACTGAAGAATTAACCGACTTAGTTGATAATGGATGTACATACAATGGTAAAACGTATAAAGTAAGGTTAGAGCTGCTTGTTCTGGATGCTCCTGCTAAATCTTTTGTATTAAATACGAAATACCACAGCGGTTACTTTAGTTGCAGCAAATGTACTATTGAGGGTAAATATCTGGTATCAGTTTGCTTTCCAACTGAAAGTTTGGAAGAATTAAAGAGGTATTGCAATGATTTATTAAGAACCGACGATAAATTCAAAAAAATGGAATATTCAGAAGACTACCAACGCGGTGAGACAATTTTAAGTGCAGTACCTCATTTTGGAGCTGTTACGAATATTCCTTTAGATGTATTGCACCTAGTTTATTTTGGAATAATGAAATTACTATTAAAACTCTGGACAGGTGAAAAACATAGCAAAAGAAAAGTGTTCAGACTTGATTCTCAAGACATTGAAGAAATCTCAATTAGATTAGAGAGCTTAAAAAAGATTTTACCTTCAGAGTTCAACAGACGTTCGCGATCACTGAAATATTTAAGTAAATGGAAAGCTACTGAGTTTAGACACGTCTTGCTATATTTCATAGCTTTTCTATTTAAAGATAAATTGTCTCCTTTAGTTTATAATAACGTGTTGAAACTTCATGTAGAAGAAATGTCACGCATAACGTACATAATCTGACACATTTACCCAAAGATTGTAAGAACTTTGGTACAGTAGAAAGTTTTAGCGCTTTTCCATTTGAAAATTATATAGCTTCTATAAAAAAGTTGATTCGAAAAGGTGAAAAGCCACTGCAGCAAATTGTAAGAAGACTTTCGGAATATGAATCCATAAAAACCGCAGAAAGCTGTGATAGCAGAAAAGGCGGGTTCGTACTTAATAAAATACATTACAATGGTTTAAATGTAAATGGTGATAAATATAAATCGCACTATAAAGTATTGATCGCAAAATCATTTCGATTGGACATTACTGACGAAAGAAATAATTGTGTCATGCTATCTGAAGGTTCTGTCGTTAATGTTGTCAACATTTCTGAAACTAGTAGTGGAGATATATATATATTACTGGAAAAATATGTGATTTTAAAAAGGATTTGTTCAGCATTTCAAATTTAAAAAGCAGTTTATTGGGAATAAAAGTTGTGACAGAGGGCCATGAATTAAAAGAATGGCACTGTGAAGAAATATATGCGAAAGTATTCAAAATCCCATGCACAGGAGGTTTTATTACATATCCAATTCTTCACACATTCAATTAAAAGTCTCATCGCCAAGGACTTTTTCGTTTATGTATAAGTATGTGAATATTTATAATAATATTATAATTAATTTTAAATAATTAAACGCCATAGATTTCGTAACTCGGGCTCTATCGCGAGATAATTAGGCCAATCTGTAATGATTATTTTTTGACGAATTTTAAAGGAAGGTTAAAAAATAAATAAAAATAATTATCTAGAATGTTTTTGAATTATCATAAAAAGTGTTCAAATTCCTATGTGAATTTTAAAAAGGTCTACATTATTTTCATTTTTATTTATTTGTTTTTTAACGTAAATGTAAAATATGTCAAAAAATAATCAATAAAATTTGGCTTTCCTTATCTAGTGATAGAGCCCAAGCGGGAAAGTGATCACTTGTTCATGTGAAAACTTCACATGAACGCCAATGTACTTGAATCTCGCGCTTCGCACTGGAATGTTTTTGGCCCTCGCACTTTGTGCTTGATTGTCGTTACTGAGGTCTCAAAGTTTCAAAATACCTACTTTTAGTGAAATTTTCAAATTAAAATTTTATTAAAAATTATAAGAGAAATTATTTTGCTTAAGGTTCAATCAGCCTTAAGGAATACATTCTCATCAAAAAACTCGCGTTTGACGCTTGACAATTGATTTTGTTTAAATCCATTGCCGATTAAAAAAGTTTTTTGTGAATATTCTAATTTTCACCATGCAAGTTTTCGATCCTTGAAAGTAAAACGATGAGTCTTATAAAAAAATCCGCGAAAGTCACTTTTCACATCAAACTAATACCTTCCCATTCAGATGAGAATGTAAAACTTAATCTAACATTCTAGTAGACAAATTAAATTTAAATTATTGCATTTTGCGTATGTTTCATAGTTTAAATTATTTTAATTGACAAAAAAAGATCACTATAGACATTGCTTTGACTTTTGTTTACATAGCGATTTTGAGGTTCAGGATTTGTTTTTTCTGTTTTGGCATTTTCGAATATTAATTTCTTTTCGAGATAATAGGTTGCCCTGCTTTTTTAATGTATCCATAACAACTATTTTGATTGAAAGATTTTTTCGAATAGCGAAGTAACTGCGGGTCAGCTTCACTACAAATACTTATATTTTCGAATTCAAGACTGTAAAAATGACTAGAAATTCAAATGTCCTATTTAAACACGTGCATTTTGAGACGTGACGAGGAAACCACGTCCAACATTTAATTTCTTTTCGAAATGATAGGTGACCCATATTGAAATTCAGCAGGGAAATGTAAACATTTCTCATTTACAAAATAGGCATTATAGTTTTCGTCTATCTAAGATTTTGTACCACGCTCGTACTGCCTTAAATCCGCAGAAGATGAATCAAAAAATTTCAATCGTGACATTAGAGCCTATACATTTTTTTATGTTATGCTGTTTTTATTGATTTTTAATAAAAACACTATCTCTTTTGATTTGAATTTTTTCAATTACATTTTTCAAGATGAAGAAGTACGTTCTCATTATTAATGATGAGGACAAAAAGTTAGTACTACCATCTCGCTGGATGGTTGATGAGAGTAGTTATGTATTTCCTTCGAAGTGCACGTCAGCAGCTCTAAAACAAGCTATTATCGAAAATAAAAAAGAAGAGAAAATTTGGGAAATCAAAAAAATATCGAAAGTCGTGAAATATTTTGGTAAATATCAACTTTTTTCAGCTTCATAACAACTTTCAATAACATATAATTAAATACATTAAAATAAAAATTGAATAACAAATTTCAGACGATTACACCAAGGCAGCTGAAGAAGCTAAGTTTAATAGTGTGGAAGATATGAGTGAACCAGATAGTGACGCCTTGCGGAAAACTAGAGGGGTGCGAAACAAGAAACCCTTGCCAAATAGTTTTGTTGCGGCAGTACCAAAAAAAAAAGCGAGAATCGAATCAGATGATGATAGTATTTCATCTAATGATGAACAATTATCACACCCTTTGGAAATAGCAGAAAATGAATCAGTTTTAGGAAGCGGCAATAATGAAGCTGGTGGTTCTTCTTCGATCTTAGTAATACTTTCTACCTTGGATGTATCAAAACAAAAAGCTAAAAGCATCAGGGAAAAAACTGATGAATCAAGTTCAACCGAAAAAGTCAACAACGGAGGAGAAAATGATGGGCAGGATAAACCCGAGGATCTTGATGAAATTGATGTCGAAAATCTTTCAAATAAGGAAACGTTGCGCCTCATATATAGTAATATTACGATATTATTTTACATTAATTAAAGTTATTCTTTATATTTCATTAACAACATATTTTATTATAAATAACATTTTATTGTCAAAATTTCTGAAACATACATAAAAAAATATATTTTAAGCAATATTTTTCAAATATTTTGTGGAATTATATTTGAAAAGTTGTGAAAATAGTTGTTAAAGATTGCCATAAAATATGTGATTATTATTTCTTAAATGTTCTGTTGAGGTTTTAAAAAATTTGTCAAATAACATTAACACAATTTTTGCTTAAGTCACTTCTTCTAATATGTTTGTGCAGGGTTCCTGAAAATTTTTGTTTCAAATATGTTATTTACAGTGTTGCTTGAAGTGACATTTAATTGCAATATTATAGCAAGTTTTCCGAAACATTTCGAACAAATATTTCTAGCAATATTTTATTATTATTTATTATTATTTTCATTTATTATTATTATTGAATTGTTTTACGTAAATTTTATTCAAACTTTCATATAATATTAGGGCAATATTTATGCAAGTTTGCTTAAAAGATTTTGGAAATACTTTTTCCGTGGCTGTTTTTTATAATTAGCATTTCGCAATAAGACACGAATATTTCTTAAATATTCCAGAAAGTCATTTTAAACCCTATACGATGTTGTGGCAATATAAATAAATTATTACAATAAAATATCCACTTACATTTTGTCACTTACATTCTGTTGAAATGTTTAAACTAACATGCTATACAAGCTTTCGTTAGATATTGAAGTGAAACGGTTTTTCAATATTTTAGAAATATATTATTTACTGTAAATCTGATTATAAAATGTTAAAATTATTTCAGACATGGAAAAAGAAATTTTAAATAAATGCAACCTAATCATGAGACGCCAGCAAAAACAGAAACAGTCGTGTTTCGGTACTGGAGTAAATCAATCTTCCGGTAAAAAGGCATCATTATCTAATGAAGATTTGCAATTAATATTAAAGTTTTTCCCTGTGGACGTTAATGAGGAAAATCCAGACAAGAAAATTGAAAAAGTGGAGTCAAAGCTAACGCTTGATAAAAAATTTATGAAACTGATTGTGAGTTTTTGGTTATCTAAATATTTCATATGAATATTTCTACATTTTTTGAATATTTTAAATGATTATTTTCTAATATTCTATAAAACTTTCTTTAAGCTGCGAATAATGTTTTAACTAATTTTCATCAATATATTCCTTTGAACATCTTATAATGTGTATAAGTATTACCTCGTAACATTTTCACGTCATTTCTTATGTAGTTTTTTCATGAATTGGTAAATTTAGTAAGTTACATTGAAAACTCAGACCTGATTTCACAATTTTCAATACAATTGCTTCACAAACTGATATAAAAATTTGACTGGGCAACATAATTTATTACACCGCAGGTGCACGGCATAGTTTACTATTTTCATAAAATTATTGATTTTTCTGTGAAGAAGACATGATTACCACAAAGATTTTTTTCATTATTAATACCGAAGTGAGCAGTTTTTGAATATACATAAAATTAGTATAAAATATTCAGGATAATGAACATATTATAAAGATTCTATATATAAGAATAATTTGAAATACCTAGGGCCGGTTCCACCAACCTCGATTAAAAAGTTAATCCTCCGTTAAACCTAGTTACACGTTCCACCACGTTTTAGCGGCCGGTTAACTCGCGTTAACCACAGTTAAATCTAACCGGTCAAAATTGATCGGTTAAGGCGACTTAATCGTCCTCTAACCTAAAAACGGCATTGTCGTTGTGAAATATGGAGTTTTTGGAAGAAGTTCTGAGATCGTCTGATGAGGAAGTCGAAAAAGATGTTTTTGAATTTATATGTGATATATTAATATATCACGAACAAAACATACACCAACATTCACTTTTTTTAGGTTAGTGTAGACACGAGCGTGGCCCAACCTTACCTGGATTTGGCGCGCACGGACATATTGCTTTGCTTTCCATTCGACCGACGGGTAGCCAATCACACGAATGATTTAAAGTAACATAGGAGTTACTTCGAAACGACTATCTGGTTAGCTAACCGCGCCCACGAAAAATGTGGTGGAACGCACAACAGGATAACCCAAGCTTAACTATGGCGTTAACTTTAACCCGCCGTCAGTTAACCACTGATTTAACCGAGTTTGGTGGAACCGGCCCCTAATCTTTATATACTTTATAGGTACTTCTTTCTAACTTAAACAAATCAGTAAAGGTAATATAAAAAGAGTGGTGTGAGTTTTAGTTATAGTTGTAGCACGATTCATTTTAGTCGTTACTATAATAACGCACTAACATTTGTTAAATTATTATTTTTGCCTCATTATTGCCACTGCTGAAATAATTTCATTAGACAACATAAAATAGCAATGAAAAATTAACATAATTGAGAAAAATGGATTTTGATAAATTATCTATATTTTGCCTTGAAATGTTTATGAAAATAACCAATTTTTCTCAATTATTATTTACACTTTGCATCTTAATTGAAAATGTATAAATTATATTTCGATAAGAAATATAATGAAACTAATAATTTAACGATATTTGAATTTATTAAATAAAGCCTAATGAAATCAACTAAAATTTCCTGCAGAGTAATAAGTGCATGTTATGGTAATGGTAATGGTAACTTTTGTTGTGTTAAACTTGTCAAATTGGTATTTTATCACCGGTTTATGGAGTTATATTAAAATATTCATTTTTATAATTTAAAATACAACTCATGCGAGGAACTAAGCTTCATAAAAATATACTTTCAAAAATACGCTCACACACGCGCCCACACAAATTCTTTTTAAACATTATATATCGATTCCTAAGACTTTTGAACATGTTTTTTAACAAAAAAGAAATGCACTATAACAAAGCTTCCTGTACAAAGCAAAATAATCACATTAATTTTCAAACGCATGTATCATTTTTCACTGAAAAATTTTTGTCTGATATGTCTGATGGATTTTTTTTCATGAATGATTCTCGAATGATTGTATGAAAAGCAAATAATGATTATAATTTTCGTTATGAAATAATTGTTTCAGATGAAATATCTAAAAGGAATTGGTGGCTCAACTTATCATGATGCTATTTATAATATGATGGCAAAATTAGTAAATGATGATGTTTTACAACACTACAGTTATACTGGAAGGAAGTCTCATGACAACGTGAAAAATGAAGCCTTTTCGCAACTTACGTTGTGTAGTTTGCTCTACCGTAAGTTTATATATTTCTATATTCAGTTTTACGTGATTCTTTACACATCAAATCTTGTAAAAATTAATGTACTTTGATTTGAATTTTGTCTATTTTCAGATGTGATAAAATGGATATATCCGGGTACTACGGACGAGGAAATAAAAAAATCTATTTCTTCTTATTTGGATCAAGCATCAACGCGTTGGAAACGTTATGTTAAGTAAGTTCACATATCTATTTTTTTATAAGGTTAGCTATATAAATTGAATAATTTAAAAATATTATAATCTTTTACAGCAAAGGCATAAAATCCAAATCTTCTTTCAACCCTATCAATATTGATACCGATGATGAGAGCGAAGATAATGAAAATTAAATATTATATGCCAGGCATAATTACGAGATATTTTTTTTCAAGTTATAATTCATTAGGTGCTTTAAAGCTGCATGGCCGTTTGAAACATGTAGCAGTCAAAGTGCAATTTATTTGCGACGTTTATGGCTATTCAAAACAAATACGAAATAGAGATTGTCAAACCACATATCTTCACGTGATTTTAAAAACTCAACGACATCGCATGCCAGGCATAACTGCTATAGATGTTTTCGAAGGCATAGTTCGTTAGGCGCTTCAAACAAATACAGTACCGTCCAGTTACTTTTGACCACCCAGGATCAAAAGCACCAAAATTTTAAAGTTTTTTTTATCTCCACGTAAAATTATCAAATAAGATTCAGCGGGATCTCATTTTAAAGATTTTTCCAATAACTCAGAAATGGTGTAAGTAATATTGATGCTCTTGATTTTTTAAACATTTTATGACGTCATGCAAATTTGTTTTCAATTTCTTATCCGGAACATTGAGGCGATTTTTTTATCGGAAGTATTTGGACAAAAAACCTGTATAAATCATTCGAATATTCTTTCCAAATTCTACAAAATCCAAATTCGAAAATTTTCTTACACATTCACTTTTTAAGATATATCGCCTTTTTCAGAAAAACAAGGATTTTTTAAAACATTATTACATCTCCGTATGTTTTGGGTATGCAAAAAAACTCTAAGGAAAGAAAGTATTGCATTTTGAAAGATCTATAAACGTATTACCTTTTAAAATAAAAAAATCTGCCCGCTTCGCGGGCACATTCTCGTGGCGCGC
>CAKNYM010015458.1:0-12269 GCA_932195095.1 Andricus curvator | reverse complement strand
AAATATTGAAACGACCAGTAGACTAAAAAATTTTAACATCATAATTATTACGTATTACCCTGGTCAAAAACCTTAACATCAAAAATTAAACCGTAAGTTTATTTTTTTTTTTAATTTATCATAATTAAATTTTAGATATTTCTGTCAAGTAAATCTTAAATGAAGCTTTGTTTTTTATATATTAAATTCAATAAATTTTTAATTGTTATAAACAAATTAATGGATAAAACGGGGAGCAATCATGATTCTTGTAATCATCTTGAATAAATTCACCCATACCGAATTTTTCAACGTAAAAATCTTTTATTTTCGCAATCTAAAAATTCGTGGTTTTGGTTCGAAAATTCAAGTACTTCATAGCTGTATCGTATTATTTATCAAATTTTGAAAACTCTTTTAAGCTGAAAAATTGACACCCGAACTTTTTCCGACATTTATAGAAATCTTAAAATTTCTTGAAATTTTATTTGAAAATTATTATTTTCTTTTTAATTTAACAACATTAAAAATGTTCTCAGTAATCCTATGAAAAGTTTTGTATTTTTTGAAATCTTTCGCAATCCTTAAAAACCTTCAAAATATATTTTAATCTTTAAATTTTAAATTATTTAAAAATCATTATACGGTTTCTTAACCTATTTAATACCTTTTTAAATTATCTGAATTTTCCCTAAGATTCTTTTTCAATTCTGCCAAGTTACAAAATTATCCTAAAATCTTTCAGCTTCTTTTTTTTTTATTTTAAAATCTTTTAGAATCTTTTATAATGTTTTGGAATATGCTCTTAAAATCTGTATAAAACTTAAAAATTGTATTTCGTAACCTCAACAAATATACATTTAAAGATTGTATTTTTACACTTTTGAAAATTTACAATTGAAAAATCTTGCATTTTAAAGACGTCCAAGTAAAGGTTTTTTAATATGGATGAATTTCATGATCAAAAGTCAAGCTTTCATTTCAAGATACTAAGAAAAAATCTCATTCAACTTTGCGTAACTTTCAAATGTAAATATTGAACGTTGTATAATTTAAAATTGTAACTTTTTGAAATTGAAAACTTCTTAATTTTACAGATTTAAATTTTGAATTTTTACGATTTTGAAGAGTTACAATTAAAAAGTTTTGAATTTCAAACATCTATAAGTAAGAGTTCTTAAATTTGAATGCTTTTAGAAATGAAAAGTCGAGTTTTTTATATAAAATCTTCCAAATTGAAGAAATTTTGAAAAAAATTATCAAAATTATAGAATTTTAAATTTTAATACCTAAGACTTGCAACATTCTTAATTTGATTTAAATTGCGAAAATTGAGATAATCTTAATTTTAAAGATCTACAGTTTAATGTTTCACAATTTTGAGAATTAAAAATTAAAAATGCTTGAATTTTATCGATGGGCAAACTACATTTCTTGAATTTCGAATGTTTGTGATTGAAGAATTTTTAATATTTAAAGCAAATATTAGAAAATAATGCAATTCTAAAAGCTTTTTTCTAGTAGTTCAACTATTGAAATTTCCAATTGAATTTTAATCAATTTTATAGATTTCCAATTGCAGATTCTTCAACTGTGATCAGTAAAAATGACAATATTGATTTATGTTTTTTAATTGTTCATATTTTTTATATGTGCAATATATGTGTTCCTATATAGATAGAAACTTTGTAGGAACTTCAAGTTAATTGCATCAATGACCGCAAATTTAACAAGTTACTATTTTAGTGTTTTTGCGCGAAGTAACTGCAGTTGCAATTCCCTTCTTTTTCAGAAACATTCCCAAAACTGCATCTAATTTCAGATGATTCTAAAGTCCAATAAAAATGATTGTTATGTCGATCCAACATGATGAAAATGTTATATTCTAATCCAAACTAGAGAGTTTGCATTCACTCACAAAAGTTTCAAGCGGAAAGAGATTCTTGCAAGATGTCAAACTGACGCATCCTGATAAACTGTCAAACTAGTTATTAGAAAAAAATCAAGAGACTAAAGTCTTCAAATATCATTTTATATTTTAATTTAAAAATTGCGTGAGAAAACAATGTTTTTTTTTGCTCTGCCTTTGTCGTTTTCCTATTTAATCGTTTCAGTGAATATTGTATCAATTATGAATAATAATATTCACCTATTTCTGTTTCTTTTTACAGAATTAATAAGTTCAATGCATGGTCAGGACATGTTCACATTGAAGGAATTATTTCCTGAATACGGCGGTGGCATGCCTCCTATCAAAGAATTTCATAATCCCGATGATGCAAGCATACAACCTTTATATTATTATGGATCTCATCATATGCACAATCTGCCGAAGGGAGATTTCTTAAGAAGGGGTGATTTCATCGTTGCATGGAGAAGATACGACGCTGACCACAGGATACATTTTATTGAACCGCTATTCAAGTTGTTGAACCTAGATCATCTTGCTATTGTATATCAATTATCGCAACGCCGGTGGGTATATGTGCATCCGAGTTTTGAGCAATTGGGTTTTGACCATGTTTTGGAAATTGTTCAGGCGCGCGAAAACATTGCTGCTGTAACGAGGACACCAATGGACAGACCAGGCCTAGGCAAAGCAGCACACGTTTATGCATACCGTGAAACAAACAGTCGAATATACAATAATTTAGAAAAAACTCTAGGCCAAGAACTACTAAGTGGTGATAAAAACCTTGCAGATATTGATATGATAATGAGGCAACAATACATCGTGGATTATACTAATTTCTTCAATTATTTTGTACAACGAAACGGACATAAGAGATATCATGGTGACTAAAATCCAGATAGCTTGAAAAATATAAATCTCAGGCGATGCGGGTGTAGGCATGAGGGAACTATTAAATTTGCAAATCCGGAAAGTTTTTAGTCATTTCATTTTAACGTTAAAGATCAACAGATTCATTAACCCTCACAGCGACTTCTAACAACTACATGAAATGTAATAAATATTTTTTTCTATAATTCGCGAAAAAGTGCCAGTTTTTCCACCTGTTTTTGGTGTAAAAAGTGATCGATTTTTGGTCGATGACGTGCCGCATGCGCAGTGCCGACCTTTCCGGGCAACAGTGACAAAAGTGGACAGATGTAGTGGAAAAAGTAAATGGACAGTGTTAAAAGTGAGGCACAGTGACAAAAGTAAATGTTATTTCGGGTGGGTTCGTGCTGCCTCGGGTGTAATCGTGCGTCGTGCGCAGCCAACTTCATTCTATTTTCCGACTGTCGTCCCTAACCTAAAATCAATTTCCTGAAAAGTCTCGAGTTGTGTATTTTGTATGTACTTTTGTCACTTGGCAAAAGCAAAAAAACACCGTCAGTTTCTCCGAAAATACTGTGCTTGGTTTTTTTCACGAAAAATCGGAAATTTTGAAGCCCTGAACTTTATGGGCCAACTATTCAATTGTGAGAACCAGCTTATTATTACTGCCATATTATTGCCATGGTTTTGATAATTGCCATTGTCATTGTTGCGTCAATCGACAAAAAATCGCCTTCTTTTTCACAAAAAACAGGTAAACAAAAACTAGCATTTTTGCACAAATTATAGAAAAAGTATCGTGTCCCACACATTGAAAAAGCGACGATTTAAAACTCGTGTGATAGCCACCCTCGCTCCGCTCGGGTAGCTAACTTCACACTCGTTTTAAATCTCTCGCTTTTTCAACTTGTAGCACAATATACTATTTTAAACATGAATGATCAGGTGATGTTACATACGATGCCTTAATAATTATAAATGATTCATCAAATTTTGAAGAAGGAAAAATGTCACAGCTTCACATGTAATAATCTGTATACTGTTAATCTTAGGTCCGCTGTACTATACACAGGTTTTACTGCGATTTTCCTCGTGTACTACAAAAATATTGTAGGTGAATTCTAGTGCAGACATTTTGGAAGACGGGCGCAGACGCTGGGGTGTAGAATCAGTAGAGTATTTTCCAGGGGGGGCCCTAATTAATTGCGAATTCTGTGAAAATATGTGGCGTGTCGCGTAAGGTGTTCCTGACTTGTGAGAAATAAGAATTGTCCTATAACAAGAGTAACTAATTGTGAAATTTTGCAAAATCAACACAAACCACGTATTGTGTTCGCTTCGTTTTAAATGAATTCGCTTCAAAAACCGAGAGAGGGTTTTGATTGGTGACTTGCTGGCGGTAAATTCAAAGTCTTGAATAACCCACTAATCCAAATACTCTCTCAGACATCCAACTTAAAGCGCGACCAACCACTTTGGAATTTAGCGTACATCATTCCACTCTACTATTTTCAGAAAATAAGGAGTAATTTCTGATACACAGTTTGCTCTCCTTACTATTACTCCATATTACTTATAAGGTCAAAAATGTGCACTAGTGACGCGCGAAACTTGTCAATTTAATGTAATTTATTGTGAGGATTGATTTCGAATAAAACAAAATTAACTATAATATTCTACTCTTTCACTGATTTTGTCTAAATTAAACAAGTGATTTTTTCCGCCTCTTTTTCCATTATGTCAATCTGACAGTTTATTCCTATACGTCAGTTTGACATCTTATAAAAGTATCTTTCCGATTAAAGCTATGTAAAATTGTACACATTGCATGAAAATAATTTCATTTCTCCCTCTTGTCATCTAAATACATAACAAAATTTAAACAAACTTTTTGTATAAAAAATTTTCTGATACGATCTAAAAAATAATCTTACTATTAATAAAAACAAAAACTAAAATTAAAGGTGGATGGTAAACATTACCTCAGCGGAGATAAACCATACTTACAACAAAAGCAAATCAAAAAACCTTAAAGTATATAATTCATTATAATGCTCATTCGTAAAATTTACTCAAAAACATAATAATTTTTTTGATATAATTATTTTCAGGGTTATCTAACATATTCAGCCAGGCATTCCTCATCTTACACATATCTCTACTTTTGCTTATACATGCAAATCTTACAGTATTAAAAAATTGACATTCTACTAAAAGGTGGTACACAGGTTCTGCATTAAAAAAATTCTCATGACAGTAGATACAATAACCATCAACATTCAAACTGCAGGTTTTATTCTTGATTATAAGTCTAGGTATGAACTTATTTATTAAACTCAATTGCGCTATAATTAATAAAAAATATAATAATAATAATAATAATAATAATATAATATACAAGCTATATCACATATAAGAGGGGAGTCTTCCAAGGAGACTCTCTAAGTCCGATACTTTTCTGCATCTCCCTCTTGCCTCTTTCTATTGTGCTCCGAGGCAAAAGCTCTGGATACCTATGTGGCCCGCCGAACAAAAGAGAATATAAGGTCAACCACCTTTTATACATGGACGACCTTAAACTCTTTGCCTCCTCGAAAGAGGACCTTAACATCCTTGTGGAGGCGGTAAATAGGTACTCTAAAGCGATTGGCATGAGCTTCGGACTGGACAAGTGTGCCTGCGTCCACCTACACCAAGGAAGACTAGAAACTACATCATCGGGTCACGATCAGGATGTTCAACTCATCGGCGGAAATACCATTCAACATCTAGGTATTGGAGAAACATATACATATCTTGGAATACCGCAAGCGGAAACCCATGATGTGCTTGCGTTAAAAACGGCCCTTGGAAAAAGGTATCGCCAAATTCTCAGAAAAATTTGGGCTTCCGAATTATCTGGAAAGAATAAGATCCAGGCGACCAATATGCTGGCCGTTCCTATACTGCTCTACACGTTTGGTGCAGTAAAATGGAACGTCGATGAGTTGAAGCAACTTGACCGAAGCACACGCAAGATGATGACAATTCATCGAAGTCATCATCCTAGATCTTCCGTACCTCGAATATACCTCCCTCGAGATAAAGGGGGTAGAGGCTTGCTGAGCTTAGAGTGTCTTCATCGCAGAACGGTTCTGGCTACAGCCTGCTCAGTTCTAAACAGCACAGATTTTCTTATGCGACTAGTACATCAACATGAAGTCGTCAATGCTGCGGCGTTTCTATATCGTGCCGCAGATAGGGCCGCAGAGGAGCTTGGCCTCCCATTTGATTCCAGCGATACTACGCATGGCCTAGCATCACTAACACCTTTGGTGCTCAAAAGTCGTGTACAGGAAGCAGAACATACGCTTCTACTAAGAGAACATGCTGACAAGCCCCTTCATGGTAAATTCTACGGCATTATACGTAGAGAAGAGCTCTCGATGGGTCTGTCCAACATGTTTCTCAAGTCTGCTGGATTAAAATCGGAGACTGAGGGATTTCTTTTTGCCTGTCAAGATGGCGTTATAGACACCTTAGTTTACCGCGAGCGCATAATGAATATACCTGTAGGCGATACCAACTGCCGAGCGTGCAAGCAAGAGCCAGAAACACTTGGACATGTTCTCAGTGGATGCTCAAAATATGCACGATACGGGTACATAGAGAGACACAATACGGCTCTAAAAGTGTTATATTACCATCTGAGGCACTTCTATGGTGTTGATCTATTGCCCGTCTTGCCATACGCCCAGGGGGAACTCGAGTCCATTGTGGAGAATGCTCAGTGTAAGATCTACTGGAATTTCTCATTCTCGACCACTCAACGTATCAGTGCTACGAAGCCTGATATTGTCCTCCAAGATCTGAAGAACAAGATCATTTTCGTGATTGAATTCTCGGCACCAGCCGATGGTAATATCACGGCAAAGGAGGAAGAAAAACGGGCGAAATATCAAGCACTTCTTTTCGAGCTGAGCAGGCTCTACCAAGGCTTCAAAGTCCATCTTGTAGTTCTCATAATCGGCTGTCTTGGCGGTATGAAAGCTTCATTTATTAGCCAACTCAACAAGATTCCGGCTTGCCAGCGTCAGGCTCATTCCATCGCGAACCGGATGCAAAAGGCTGTTCTTCTGGGATCACTTCATCTGGTCCGTCAACACTGTTCCTCATAACATTCCACAAAGATTGGTAGCTCTAAAAAAGTATCCAGAGGTGAAATTTCATCTCCAACTGTCCCGTCTGCCGCGTAAGATCATCCGCGGCTAGAGACCTGACTCCAAGGAACAGTGTTGCCCGATGTTTTCTCGCGTAAATTTCCCGCTCTTGCTTACCTTCTAGGACAGAAGGAGCAGAAGCGGATGACGTACACGTTCCAGTTGCGTCGGGATTGGTTGCTTTTAAAGAACCATGATCGTAGCTTCCGGAGCCTACAACTTCTCACAAAATATAATATACTAATAATAATAAAACCCAGTAGTGTTCTTGACAGAGTTAAATATTTCTGAGGTCCTTCTCGTAAGATTAATTGAGGATAAAGTATTAAAGCAGAGGACGAGTGGACTCTCTGTGAATCTTCTAGATTTAATATTTTATCATAAGCTCTTATCCATGCCGATTTATTCTTTTATAGAGAGGCAAGAGAAAGTAATTCCCAATCGCCCTCTATCCCGATCTCTTGAAATATACTTCTAACCTGGCGGGCCCAATTGTATTTCTCTAGGGTTGACAAATCATCTTTTAATCTATCGAGTTCTCTTAACCTTAAATAACATTTTTTCGGGTATCGATCGTCAGACATGTTGAGAATTTTCTCTATCCAATTGAGGATTGACCCAAAAACTCTAACTGCAAGTTGGGATGCACCTATTTCTAATCTAATAGCACAATCCAGCAGTATTTTGTGGAACATGCAGGATTCTCTCATAAAAAGTGGTTTAAACTTTTCCTATAAAATCTAATTACCTGAACTCCATATATGCGCACCATACATTAAAACGCTGGATATATGACTATCGAAAAGTCGAACAATAGGGTTCGATGAGTTAAGTTTTGATCTGTGAATCAGAGAAATCTTTAATCCTACAGCGAGGTTAGATTTACGAACAGCTTCATCTTTCGCCGGGACAAAAAGTGCAGATTGGGTGAATGGGGTGCCAAGGTAGATATAACTTTTGACAATATCAATTTCGGAGGTTCCGTACACAAAAGGTGGGTATTTTTTGTTATGGCCATGACCTCCCTTTCTGTAGATCACAATTTTTGTTTTTTCTATGTTGACTTCGAGCTCATTTATCCTACAGTAATCTAATAATCCTTCAAGAATCTTACGCATGCCAACCAGGGAGTCTGCAAAGAAAGCCAAGTCGTCGGCGTAAGCTAAGAGCAATATTTCCAACAAATGGTCTATTGATACACCTCTGATACCTCTGGCATACATAAATTCTTGCAATTGAAAATGTAAACATTGTTGGACTTAGAACCTCCCCCTGCATAACTCCTTTCATTAAATCTACCGACCCAGAGACGCCCTTATTTCCTTTGATTGCAATATTAGCTTTAGAATAGAAATCTAATACCAATCTAATCAATTTCGACCCACAACCTTTCGAGATTAATTTGTTCCATAGGATATTATGACTGACTGAGGGAAAGGCTGCTTTGAAATCAACATAGAGTACAAAAAGTTTGCCTCCGTTCAGTCTCAGGCGATTTTGAATCATTGCTTTAGGGGTTAGGATCTGATCCGTACAACCTCTCCCCCTCCTGAAACCTGCCTGCCACTCTGGAAGGAGTTGCATGTCTTCAGCCCAAGCTGTCAGTCTTTTGGAAAGAATATGCGTAAATATCTTTGTAACACGCAATTGGGCGGTAGTTAGCAGAATCAGTGACATCCCCTTTCTTGTATACCATTCTAAGAAATGTTTGAGACCACGATATTGGGACCTTTTCTTCATCAATTATTTTATTAAATAACGAGTTTAAGTAAAGGATCAGATTTCCGAGCAAATTTCTTAAAAAGTCATAGCTAATACCATCCGGAGCAGGGGCGTCACCATTTTTTGACTGTTTCAAGCTTGAAATAGTTTCATCAAGAGTTATATGTGAGTCAAGATAAGGATTTCGAAAATTATCAATCAATATTAAGTAAGAATTTGGATCCCGGATTGGATGGAGAGATTTCAAGTACTGTTCCCATATGTTTAGGTCTATATCATCTTTATACAAAGGTTTCAAATTATAGCTATTTACTATCTTCCAGAATCGTTTAGAATCGATTGCATGCGCGAACGAATCTAATAAGGAAGACTATTTATGGAAATTTATTACATAGTTAAAAATAATAATCGTATTCAGAATTTATTTACAACTGATTCCACAAATTATTTATTATAATACACAGGTATGTCTGTGATTCTCCATTTAATTCATTCTATTGAGCTATTTCCAGTCGCATCTGTGAATTTCAAACATTTTTTATGTTATGTTTTCATTTCTTAGCTACAAAATTGAAAAGTATTATCTGTGAGTAGCAGAAAGATTTCTTACATATGAATTGCGGGATTTTTAAATATATTTGAAAATAAAATTGACCATTTTTCTGCAAAATCATACATCCTTAATGATTACTATCACCCTAGTCGATTACACTATACCTATTACCACAGTCAAACTTTGCAAATTGAATGTTGTCTAATTTATCAATTATAAATGTGAGTGTCATTCGCAACTGAAAAAAAATTTAGTTCTGTCTGAAGTCCTTATCATGAAACATGTTACCACTACTATTTCAAATTTACTCTAAAATGATTTCAAATTATTTTTAATAAACTTTTCATATAATCTAAATCGGTTCTCAATCGGAATTATTCCACTTTGGTTCCAAAAATTCATTTCAAGTAAGTATATATCATTATAAATAAAGTTTTCAATATGTCTAAATCCATTCGGATTTAGAATTATTCCGCCTTACATTCTAATAATGTTTTCTGTCACAAATTTGTCCCTAATTCAATAATCATTTAGATTGACAGAGAACGGATATAGCATGTAATGGATCGATAAAGATCGGATGAGATCCAAATGACATTTTGTCAGCAGTTATTTCCAATTTTGAGCCTAGTATGTATTTCTGCCATTTAATTGATACATATACTATTGCTAAAAATTTTAATTCTGTTATCGAATGATTGATTTCATATGGAGTTAAGCATCTGCTGATCAATGCTCTATTATCGTTTCTTATCTTTCAACTTTCTGGTATACTATCGCACTGATCCCTTTTTTGCTTGCATTCGTCTAAACATAAAGTCATTTTTCTAATTTATAATAATATAATGCTAATACCGAATCAATGATATTTCGTTTTAAATTTTCTAACTCCTTTTCGTGTCTATTTGTGCAAACGAATCTTTTATAAGAGCTCAATATATCTCAAAGAGGGTCGATATGCGTCGCATATGTTTTTACAAATCGACTGTAATATCCGCAGAATACTGATATCGATTGCAGCTCATGGCGGTTATTGAGAGATGGGATCTCTATGATACCTCGCAATCTTCCATAATCTATTTTTATACATTCAGCAGTCAACTTAAAACCCCAAAATTTCACTTCCGGTTTACAACAGGCCGATTTGTCAAACTTAAACGTTAGACCTGAGTCTTAAATATTTTGGAAAAGTTTATACAGATGCTTTCGATGATCATCGAACGTTCCAACTGTTATCAGAATGTCGTCGCCATAAGTTGTCAAGATTTTCGCAAACTTATTCACGCAATCTGCATTTTTCGCGCGTATAAATTCGTGGCTAGCCGTTTTTATTCCAAACGGAATTCGAGTAAACTCATATGCTCTTCCGCCGAAGACGAATGCGGTTCTTTCCTGAATCTCTTTCAAGAAGAAATTAGAGGTAATATTGTGCCAAATCAGTTGTCGAGAAGGATGATATCTTTATATATTTCTCCAAGATGTGGTTTATTTTTGAAGGCCCATTGTTTTCCTCCAGAATTATTTCATTTGACCATCTTTCATCCAGGCCAATTCAAATGCCTTCACCATTCTTCTCCATAATTCTTCACGGGATCCAAAATTGGCTTGTAGAATTTTCTAAAATTCCCATGTCGATAAGCTTTTTTATTTAATATCTAACTTTTGCTCTCTTCACTAAAGGAATCGTATAATATTTACGAGTTATTGTTTTTTTATTTTGCATTTCAATTTTACGTTCATACCCTTCACTTGTCTTGGTCTATTCGAGAAAATATGTCTTTGTTTCCGGAACATTTCCAATAAATTCTGTTTTTCGCATTCCAATCTATTATTATATTCATTGAATTCTAATTCATATCATCGGGGTATTTATTTCCGCTGTCCCACCTAAATGATTGAATTCAACCGATTTTTGAGATTATTAGACTTGATTTCGGTTTTTGTAGGTATATTTGCCTTTACGTTTGACTTTTCCTTGTCTCAAATAATTTTTATCGCTGAATCATTATTTCTGTTTGTATGGCAATTTGCGCGTTGTTCCTCTTTCACTGAAGATTATCGTCTAATATCTATATTGGTTTAATTCGGCTAAATTGTTAGCTTTTGTCTCAAAATCACGTTCACATTTTTTTCTACTTTCTTTTTTCTCTGATTGTCCGAATCAATACATTCGTTTGCGGTGTAGCTTTTATTTTCTTCATTCTGGCTCACTAATTAATTCCCAAAATTATGTTAAAATTCAAATTTAACATCACTAAAAAGATAGCATTTTTTTCTAATAAGGTTTAAAATTACTTGTTTTTCAAATTTATATGGTTTCCCTGAAAACGCACAAATTACTGTTATATTGATCACCGGAAGTACTAAGATTTCATTTTCATTTCAAAATTTAAAGTTCGTTTCTGATATGCAATCTACTTATTCCCCGGTATCAATGATAGCTTCGGTATTTTCGCATTATACCTTCCTTTGTACTGAAGGACATTTTTATTTACTTAGTTTAAATTTTCGTAATTTATTTTCGCTCGTTTGTCCGTCAGTATAATGCGAAATTTCTTCTTGTATGTTTCCAAGCAATCGACAAGTAATAGGGCCCCTATGACTGTCACTTTTTAGTTTTAATCCTCTCTTTATAGCACCTCTAAAACTTCCTCTCTAGATTCATTTAAATCACGTTCGTTTTCATGATCATTTTCTGTTTTTGTGTAACCCGCCATTCTTGTTCATTTGTTTAGTCCACCTGTCTTTCTGTTTTTACTGTTTTCATCTTCTCTGTCTCTGTCTTCCGCGCTCTCTATTTTCTCTGCGCTAATCTTCACTCTTGCTTACTTTTCTTTCCTGATATCTGTTATCTTTTTTGCGATAAACATAGTGTGGTCCGTTAGGTTCTCTTTCATTATATCTATACCTATCTCATTCTTCCTTATTCTACTAATCGCGCCTATCATAATTTCTATCAAATTTTCTGCCTTCTCTATGGTTCTCGCATTTTTACATTCTCATCTAGAGAAGGTATTAGATTTGTGTAAAATTT
>CAKNYM010015455.1:0-10245 GCA_932195095.1 Andricus curvator | reverse complement strand
GAAGTGGAAGATAAATAAAATCGATGAATTTGAAGATAATATTTTACCTAATCAATACTGAGCTTTTGTATTTTCTGAAAAATGAAAAAAAAATTTTGCAACTTGTTAAAAATTGTAATTAGGTTAATTAGGTTAGTTACGATATTTTCTCAGCATGTTAATTGTTTTACGTTGTTAATCTAGAAGGGATTAGATGTAGAAGGATAATCTCTCACATATGGACAATCGTAAGCGTTTTTCATAATTCGTCTCCAATTGCGCTCCATTGTATTGTACTTTTTAGCTTCTAGAGGTAACTGGCGACTAATGTCATCCGATGTAAAAATTGGTTCGAGATACATCCAAGCCCTGGAAGCAGTTTTAATTGTTTGCTTTTATTGCCCATAGCAAAATTATAATATTTTACCATTAAAATTGATCATATTTTCAAAGCTTTCTAAGTTCTAACTTATCTTTACAATAATCACTTTTGTACGTCGACCCAAAGTACGATGACTTCTTCTGCCAGTCTTAATTTAGCATCCCAATTATCCACCTGTTCCTCAAATGTTGCTTTAAATGGACTAAAAGCAATCTGCTGGGTGTTCATAATATGATCGTCTAAGAGCATAAAAACTTCGTCGGGTATCTTTATGATGTAGGTACCTATGACAATCGTTTTCAGTGAGCAAAAACGTTACAGGACCTCATTACGTGGCATCCTCATGACAATATTTATGCCCATATCTTTAATAGACGGTCACAAAATATACATAACAACACTAGTCCTTAGGGTGTCCTTAACTTTCTATTACACCCTACGTACCTGATGATTTGTTATTTTAAAGAAGTATTATTTAGTAAGATAAAATTGAAGTTTAGGCCAGACATGGAAGGATTGATGAAAAAAGAAGGCGTGGTGCTAAAAGGAAGATGGGATCTAAGAACAGCAGAGCGGAAATAATATGAGAAAGGATGCCTCTAGAAAAAAGAGGCGTATTTGTTCTTGATAGGCTGATAGAGAGAAAGTAGCACGTGCAAGAGTGTAGGAAAGGTGTGGCAACGAGTTGGGAGCGAGAAAAGAGGTGGAAGTGATGATAAGATGACACTTGGGGACGATGGAGCGAGAGAAAAGGAGATGTGATATATTAACAGAGTTGAGGGAGTAGTGGAAAGGAAAAGCTATGATAAGGGTATATTAGACACTGATCTAAAAGAAGAGAAGTAAAAGGTAGCAGTGAAAAAGATAAATTTTGATAAGACTATTGTTAAGATAGATGAGAGTAGGCAATACGTCAAGGAAGAAGACCAAGATGTGTGGCGCGCATCTTCACGAAAAGAGAACCTGTCAATAGATATAGGAGACAAAGGAGTGTGGCGCACATCTACTGGAATTGAGAGATTGGTAATGGTAACATTAAGAAGAAGAGACGTAGACGTATGGCGCCAATTTCTGAGATAAAGCACAGAAAGACAGTGGAGTGAAGAGTAGACGAGAACAAGATGCACTATGAGGAAAAGAGGAGGTGTAGAAACCAGCAGGATGGATAGAGAGGGGGGCGAGCGACAAAAAGCGCGCGAGAGAGGAAGAGGAATGGCTAGAATTGTAGAGAAAAGTGAAAAGGTGAGGAAGAAGTAGGAGGAGTGTTGATGAAGTAGGTATTAAAGTGCGAGAAGTGCAGACGGTATCTTCCAATTGGTTGTTTTATGAAAGACAGTAATTGTGTGAGGAAAAAAGGACAGCTGCCAAGTGCGGTGAGGAAAGATTGTGCATTGTGACATTGTATCAAATTAAAGTTGGTATAGGAGGTCATACTAAAATAGATCACACTCAAGATATTCTAACCAATTTTTTATGTAAAGGCTGTATTGGTTGGTATATTGAGTCATGCAAACCCTTATCAAATGCGTTAAATGAATCGAAGTATCTATCCGTACAACTAATAACATGGGGAAAATGTGGCTATTCTCACCACTATTTACGCGGAATGGTCCCCCTTTTCCTGCTCTCCCAAACCATGTCAATAGTGGTACGAATAACCACATTTCTAGTGGTACGAATATCCGCATCCTAACTAAATACATACATAATTATTTAGAGAAACGTAAATCATGTAAATCATTTTGAGCATGAAATCATATTATCGGCTTGCCTGTGGTTTTGTACGGTATTACTTCCATTTTCATTGACTCCCAATCTGACTCCATGTTTATTAAAGCTCCTTCTATCGCATACTCTTTAGATGCGCTTTCAGCTGTGTTCCTAACAATTTCTTCAAAATTCATTACGCCAGCTCGAATGAAGTCCTTAAAGGTTAATGATGGCGTCAGAACCATTGAGATACCAGTTCGCTCACTCAACTCTTCGAAATGTCGAGGCTTCACTCCAGAACTGCGCAATGCTTGAATAACCCCCACATATGGCTTGAAAGCTTCAATACGTTTCTTCACATCCACTGCTATATTCTTAATTTCTAAAGAAAGTGCAAGTAAGCCATTCATTAGTAATAGGAAGAATTTAATATGAGTGATCATGTGTAAGATCACAAGAAATGAAAGATTTGTAAGAAATAGGTCGAATGAATTAAAGTCGAAGATGGGACATCTTGAGGACGTCTAGTGTCATATGTTTTAGATTTCGTAGGCTAAGCCTTTATAACGACGATAATCTGCCTGACATAGATGCGACAGCTCCATCGAAGTGATTCTAGTGGCGCGTGGTACTTCTAAAAATTCCATTGGAAAACAGAGAACATAGATATCTTTCTCTATCTTCCCCCCTCTAACCCTCCATCCCTCCCTCTCACTCACTCTCCCTCTCTGGAAATCGGGGTAGTATACGAAACTCTTAGTTGTAGATGTGCATGGTAGATGTGCATAGTTGATGGATTGTTTTTGACGTATGTCAATAGTTCGAAGATGCCCAGAAGACGAAGCTGTTACTCAGGGAGAGCACCGGAGACTGCAAGTGAAAGTCTCCAAGCAGGAAAGCGAGAGCCTGACCGCATGCTGATGAAGGCTGGAAAGATGGAGAAGCTCTGTGGGGCAATATCTCAGGAACTACAAGGAAAAGAGATAAATCAAACCTTGTCCAAGCCCTACTTGATTAGAATTAGAAACCTGAACAAGACAGACAACTACACAAGGCCATGACCGTCCAGGAAGTGTAGGAGGCAATACCCCGTGTGGAAAAATCTTTCGGCGCTGGCCCGGCCCAGACTAGACTGTTTGACCAGAAGGTCTGGTCGAACCCGCTAGTTATTAGCTGGTCCGCCACTAGTTAATGGCTGAGTAGCCACTAGTTTGAGGCTGGGCAGCCGCTGGCTGGACTTCCTTCATTTTTTTACTGACTTGGAGAAAACCATTCTTTACTATAAGTGTATTCAGCTGATCAGCGTCAAACCTGGATCAGACCTTCAGATCTTTCAGACTAGACAATTTAGATAAAGCCAGACCTGGGCCAGACTTGACACCAGACTGCCATTAAATTTGACCACACTGGACGTGAAGGTACCGAACAATCTGACCTGTAGAGCTTCAAGGTGCTGAGCTTGAGAGAGACATATGGTGGTAAGCAAATAACCATCGTGGAAACGTTAGTAAGCTGTGCAGAAGTACTGCTGAAAGCAGGAAAGATCAAAATCGGATGGGCCATGTGTGGAGTTAAAGAAATGACAAGGGTGACCAAATGTAACAATTGCCTAGGTTTCGTGTACGTAGCAGCCACTGCCAAGGACTAAATAGACTCAGTTTCTTCTGGAAGTATGCCAGTACGGGCACTACCCCCAAAAAAGAGTCCTTACTGTGTATTATTCGTGGAAAAAGAGAACACAGACCCGAAGCATGTGACTGGAAGCGCCAGACCCAACACACCGGGTTTCTCTGAACTGGGGAGATGCTGGTACTCAATCGCATCGAATCAAGGTCTGCAACGATATGAAGGGCAGCAGTGTTACCAACAGAAACTCGACACTGATTACGTCAATTCACGAATTAATCTCAAATTTATATTGGTCACTTTTCTGCCTTCGGTAAGGTAGCAGAACTTTCTGCTTTATAAACCATCGTAGCAGTTTGGGGCAACATAGCAAAAAATATTCATGCATAAATAGGCTCATTCCTGATTGTTTCCACCGTGAACAGACTTTAAAGTTTGGACTTTTTCTCCTAAAGGGAAAACTTCGACATGTAACATCTTTAAAACATTTATTTCATATCCTAGAACACTGTCTACCACTGGGATACAACAATCGAAGAATTTTTTTTCAGGTCCGTTTCTCATGTCGTCTTATTTCAGAATGCTTATTAGATAAAAGATATATAATATTTTTAATCACATCTTACATACTTGGTAATTCCTGAAAAATCTTAGCGCAGCGAGACATAGTCTTATACATATCGTTGACCATTACGTCGATCTGGTTCCCATCTATCTGTATTATCGGATTCTCCATCCATATTTCACACCACTTCTGCCAATCTGTAACAATAAGCAGATTAATTTTGTCTTAAGACACCCCCTCACAGTGATTCTTATACCGGCAGCTGTAATCCAGAGACTTTGGTAGGGCTCAAATTCCTTAATCAACTTATTGAGGTGTTCAAAAAGAATAACAGGGACGCCAAAAAGCTTTTGTCGCTCATTCAGAAGAAGCCCCTGAACTTGGCATTCCTTCATTATCTTCCAGGTCCTTTTTACCTCGATCGCCGTCTCTTGGACTTTACTAATATCTGTTTGCAATGATATGTTAGTCACATGAGCAACTATCTCGTCTACTTTCTCAGAAAGGGAAATCTCGTCCAGGACCTGCTGCTTGAAAAATCGCTCCTGTTCAATTCCCAAGAACTCCAGTGTATCCCTCACCTGCGGAAGAAATTTGGATGTAGGACAGCACATGATTGGGCAGGTACAAAAACAATGATTTTAATATGATTTTGGTTGCGAATGAAAAAAAACTTAATCCAGTAGGTAGGTAGTTTATTCGAAAAAATTCTCCGTGAAAACGTTCGCTTATTGTGAAATGCATCGAATTCAAACGACAAGGGACATTGTTATTACTTTGAAAGATTCTATTTTAAGAGTCTGTGGTGGTAAATAGATTTGGAGAGGACGCTGGTATATCCATACAAGTTTTATATCTATTTCAAAGCTTCACGAATTTACCACCGAGTTAGCACTTCTGACATCAACTAACCAGTTTCTTTTCATTTGAACCAGACATTCTTCTTCAGTACTTACTTGCAGTTTTATTTGTTCAGGAAATCCAATAGCCTCCCATTTAGCCTGAAAATCTTCATCTGACAAGTTCCACCAGAAGTGATCCAAGATATCATACTCTAGTTTTAGTCTTTGGACATTTTCGTCAATGGATCTAACTGTTAGAGGGATTGTTTCTATCCATTCGCGCAACTCAAAGATCCGTTCAATGTTTTGGGGCTCTTCTTTGAGTCTCTTTCTGATATCAACGTAGTCCGCAAGGTTTTCATTTAATTGATCACGTAGACGCGTTGTAAACATTTCCAGAAGACACTTGGCTACGTGCCATATTTTGTCAACCAGAAATTCCTTCAAGGGAAGCACGTTCACGTAAAATGGACCAATGCAGATGGATTTTGGTAAGTTCCTTTCTAGGTTTTCTTTCATACGAAAGTGATAAGCTATCTCCTCCTTCACCTCCGCAGCTGAGTGCTCTTCCTTTTTGTATTTTCTGTATTAGCAGTCACCATATTTTAAAAATTTTTAATCTTAATTATCATTCTAAGTCGACACAAAATATAAGTTCGCCACCTTTTCATGCCTCAAAGATGTCTTTAGTGCATGAGCCCGCCTCACAGTGGTTCAGGAATAGATCTTCGCGGACAAATTAAGCGGTAGGTCGCAATTCTCAACGAATTCTCAAATTTCAAGATATAAATAAAATTCAGAGTTAATTGTCTTCTAATATTGAAATCGAAGGTGGAGTAAAGCTTTGTGATATTCATTCCTAAATCTTTGTGAAAAATTTAATATTTGTAATTTTTCTAAACGAATTTCGTAATCACACCTCAATATAATCATTTTTACGCGCAAAAACTATACTATTATTGATAATACAACGTTATTTAAAATGAAAAATTTCCCAGCCCTAATAATTTATACTTTTAGTTATTAATTATAATTATTGCAACAGCCAACAGCCATACCACGCTGAAAAAACCAGTTCTCGTCAGATCACTGAAGTTAAGCAGCGTTGGGCGCGGTTAGCACTTGGATGGGTGACCATTCGAGAAAACTGAGTGCTGTTGGCACATCGTGGGTGTGGTGAGCCCACACTTGTAGTTATTTACTACAAGTTATCAACCTAGAAACACTACCCGAATCGGGTAGTGTCACGCCTACCCCGAAAGGGAAATGGCTTAATGGTATACATTAAAAACAAAATAAATTAACGATAACCATTAATATACAATTTGTTATGGGAAACCTGCTGTACAGTCTATTCAGCAATGAAACTCCGCAATACCCTTTTAACTTGTTCCTTTTTATTAAGAAAATAAACCAACACAGAGCACACAACCTCACGTTCATTAGGAATTCCATACTAAGTAATTTAAAAAAAAAGCAAAAGTGAATCAGTTAAGAATTGCGACCTGCAGCTTCATTTGTACGCGAAAATCCATTCCTCAACTACTGTGCGTATCTTCACTGTCAAAAAAGCGGAGTTAAAGTAACTCCGATTGGACCAGATAAAAGTATTACCATATGAAGTAAAATATTCGTTCCAATTGGAGTTTAAAAACTCTGTATGAATCTTTTTTTATTAGTCTGGATTGATTGATTTTTACTCGAAATAGAAAAAAAAAATCAACTCCGATGTACGGGTTCTATAAAAGTCGCACCGCAAATTTTTAACAGTGCATACCAATAACAAGATCAACGTCAAAATAAAAAAGACTCTTCAAAGACGTTTCATGTCTGAGAGATATCTTTAGGACAACAAAAAATTGGACACTTACCATCATCAGGACGTCAATCCGACATCCCGCGACATTTTTGCCCACTTGTGTAGCAATTTGATGTTAGAAAATTTTAACAATCGAAAATGTAAATATTTTTTTGAACTAAATAGCGGCTGTGAGTTTTGCTTATGTTTGGATGGACATCCTATTGAAATCCGGAAAAGTTCCAAGTTTTTACATTCTCATCAGAGAAGGTATTAGATTTGTGTAAAATTTGACCCCCCCCCCCCATTTTTGTCAAATGTCCACGTTTTGAGACCCCCTAGACCCGAAAAACAGGTTTTTACGAATTAGCTGTCTATCTGTATGTATGTATGTATGTATGCACACGGAAAAAATAAGCCTTGGAACATTTCCTAGATTAGTGCTGGACTTTTGGACGGGCTATCATTTTTATAAAGTCTCGTATACTTTCTATAAAGTGGTCATAAATTTTCATGGAAAAATAAGGAAAAGTCATAGGAGTTTTCAAGCACAGTCAAAGAACAACAGTCATGGAATTCTTATCAGACAGTTTACAAAGAAAATGTATACAGTCATGAAATAGCTATAAAAAAAACTTCATATTTTCAAATACTTGAATTGAATAAGTGAGTGATTCAGAAACAAAGAACTCGAATACGAGTCAGGGAAACACTCCATGACTATCTCCGAGAATTTGTAGAGGCGCGCTCAGTGGCGTTCAGCGACAAATTCACATTGGTATGAATTTAGTAGACAGTGGACGAAGATTCAGTGCTGCCAAACCTCGGATCTTTTTTCACTGCGCATGCGTCAAGTCCGCAACCAGATTGGTTACCATTGGCTTGCTTATTTAAAATGATTAAATGTGTAAATAAATTGTTTACAACAAAAACTAATTGTAAAACCAATAAACATATTAAGAATGATTTAAAATGATTATTTATGATAAAAAAGGTATGCCTTTTCTCGAATTTAAAATCGATCATTTATTTTCACAACTGGTCGCATGAAGGATTTAAATCTCCAAGATTTAGATGAGGTGAAAAATTTTATTCACTTGCTACCTTATTCTGCTAGATATAAAATTTCTTTAACAAAGTTGCACGATTGTTTCTTAAACGAACATTTACAGGCTTCAAAATTTGTAGTGGTATTAAGTATTCCTACGTCTTTCTCAATATTCGCGATATTACTTATAATACACCTATTTCTATTCAAAATAAATTAGAATATGGCTATTATTATATTGCAAAAAACTGGATGTAAGCAGATTTTATTTCCAAGTTCGTATTTCTGTATATAAATTATTTATGAAAATATTAAAATAAAATATAAGAATGTCTCTCGTAATAGAATAAAATGCGTTCGTTTTTCATTACAAAAACATTTCCATAAAAGCCATCTTCACATTTATAATTTTGATGAATAATAAAAAGTTGTTTATAAGTTAATCGAGTCACCACTAATACTTCTTGAAACACTGAGAGGTCCCCGAGATATTACGAATCGAACATCTGGGTTATTTTTTCCCAAAAGATACACAACAATTGTTTAAAAAATTTCGTTATTTATTTAACCAAATTTATTATTCTGATATAGAGTCTAAAATACTTTTCGTGGATTCTTGTTAAAATTTCTATTTCTCATCAAAAATTTCATTTAAAATAACCATTTTATAAATAACAATCTATAAAAAGTATTTTCGAATCTATCTCAATAATTCTTTCATCTTTTAAGAGTGTGAATGCAAGTAAGTTTTTGCCCAAGTTAAAAATTTTGTTTATCAATAATTTATTGATATAATTTGGTAAATACATCAGTTTTATTCAAATAAATTGTTTATAATGCTGCAACTTATAAGCAGTGCGCCTCACAAAAAGAGCACAGAGGACAAAAAGTTTGATTTTTGCTGATTTGTTATTAATTTCTTCAATCTAATATCAAATTCTTTAATTTAAAAAATAAAAATAACTCAATTTAATTTTTAAACAGAAATTTTATCATGTGCCGTAGTACTATGTAATTATTTATTTATACTACATATGAAATAGTCTGAAAAAATTTCCATTACATGGATTTTATATTTTTTTCCACAGAATCGAACGGTGCAATTAGTTTTTATGTTATATCTCACAAATTGGAAACATTATTTTAAAAATTTTAGATTAAATGAAGGAAAAACATTTTTTTACGTAAAATTATCCCTTGGTCAAAAAATAATTTTCCGTGAAAAATTATATTTTTCAACTATTTAAACAAAAATTGTTTGAACAATGTGTTTAATTTATTAAGAAAAGTCAGTCTTGCAGCAAGTTGTCTAATTCGCAGCCCTCACTCAAATTCTTTTTACGCGGCCATGCAGTTTTCAGCGCAAGCACAACGCCAAGATTTTTTACCATGTTTTCAGTGCGAATGATTAGCCGCGGGGCTTGAGTGGTTAGGAATGAGTTGTGTTAGTCTCGTGTCTAGAGTATAGGTAGTTCTAATCCCCGCAGCGGGCGTCCGATTTTTTTAAGCGTAAACAGCGTGCGATTAATATAAGTAGTAATTGTGTGTGTTACATTATGTTTAAATAAATATATAAGTTAAAAATAATATTATAAATTTAAAAAAGAATTTTTTTTTATTAGCATAAATGGCTAGCTTGACAGGCTTGACAGTGTTGAACGACTTACAAATTTGTCTGTGATATTTTGTTGATGAACAAACGAAAATAAAAATGTTAAGCCAAACAACGCACAATCCAAAAAAAGGCAAGAGGAGAATTTGGAATTTTCGTGAAAAAACGAAAATTCGAATTTTGATCGCAAAAAAAATTAATGAAAAATCAAAAATTCCATTTTGCGGTCAAACTATACGAGATGCGAAAAAAATGAATGGGCAAAAATTGTGTACTCAAAAAAGATATACAAATTTGTTAAAAATCACTTTTTGATAGGACACGTAGTTTTTGTATGAATTCGTAAGAAACAGCATTAAAAATAAAAAAATTAAATTTTTGGACAAACGACACAAACTAGGAAAGAAATGAATTGACAGAAGCTGCTCATCCCAAAAAGAGCTACAAATTTGTTACTAATAATTTTTTTCTATAATTCGCGAAAAAGTGCCAGTTTTTCCACCTGTTTTTGGTGTAAAAAGTTACTGATTTTTGCTCGATGACGTGGCGCATGCGCAGTGCCGACCTTTCCGGGCAACAGTGACAAAAGTGGACAGATGCAGTGGAAAAAGTAAATGGACAGTGATAAAAGTGAGACACAGTGGAAAAAGTAAATGTTATTTCGGGTGGGTTCGTGCTGCCTC
>CAKNYM010015454.1:0-10184 GCA_932195095.1 Andricus curvator | reverse complement strand
TTTATTAACCTATCCTTCGAATTCCTTTCGAAGCTCTCCCCTTCCCTCCCCATCCTCGCGTTAAAGTCCCCACCCAGTACCAACATACCCTCTTCTCTTTCACCTAACAGGTCTTCAACCCTTTCTTTAATTCTTTCCATCCCATCCTTATTGTACACTGTCACAAACTTACACATTACCCCTCCTATATTTACTTTCCTCATTTGCACTCCCTCCTCCTCTTCCTCTCCGTGAGCTTCTTCCTCTAATCCATCTCTAATCCCCGTCATAATTCCCCCACTAGCCCTTCCTTTCTTCTTCACTCTGACCGCCTCCTGGAGTCTCCACCTATACCCCCTTGGCAGCTTTGGCTCTATTTTATCCCATTCCTTTCTTTCCACGCACGTCTCTACCAGTCCTACCACATCAAATTCCTGGATATACCTCCAGAACTCCTCATCCTTCTTCTTTACCCCTGCTACGTTCCAGTAAAGCACCTTCACAACTCCTCTACCCTGCATTACCCGCAATCCCCTACTTCCTACGAAACAAATTCCCCTGCAGTTCCTTCAACACCTCTTTCTCCTCGTCCCGCACAGAGGTTTGCCTCGCAAAGGGAAGTTTTTGACGGTTGAAGTTTGTTGCACAAATTTGAACAAATTAAGGCGAAAATAATTTGCCCATATAAAGTTGATACTGGACAATGTCGGGGCTGGCAAAATTTTTCGCTGGCCCCGTCAGGATGCTTGCCTCTCAGGGGGTAGTTTTCAGGATTGAAGTTGGTTTTGTGAAGGTGATCTGAGTGATTATTTTCATTTTCAAATTGTCTGGCATTTTGAATTGGAGAATTTTCGGAATGTTTTCGTTAAAACAACTAGGGGTGGATTCTAAGGGTTGTTGAATATTATTGTTGGTTTTAAAACTTAACCTAGAGTTTTCTGAAGTGGATCTAAGTGATTATTTCCATTTAAAACATTTTCTGGTCTTACAGAGGTTTGCCTCATAGAGGGTAGTTTTTGACGGTGGAAGTTTCTTGCACAAATTTGAACAAATTAGGACGAAAATAATGCGCCCACATAAAGTTGATTTTGGACAATGTCGGGGCTGGCTGGCGAAATATTTTGCTGGCCCTGCTATGTCGCTTGCCTCACAGGGGGTAGTTTTTAGAGGTTGAAGTTGGTTGCACAGATTTGTAAAAATTAAGAGGGAAATACAGCGCCCATATAAAGTTGATTTTGGACAATGTCGGGGGCTGTCGAAATATTTCGCTGGCCCCGCCATGGTGTTTGCCGCATAGGGGGTAGTTTTTAGGGGTTGAAGTTGGTTGCACACATTTGAACAAATTAAGAAGGAAATCATGCGCATATATAAAGTTGATTTTGGACAATGTCGAGGCTGGTGATATATTTCGCTGGCCCCACCATGATGTTTGCCTTACAGGGAGTAGTTTTTCGAGGTTGAAGTTGGATGCAGAAATGTGAAAAAATTCAGGCGAAAATATTAGGCCCATATAAATTTCATTTTTTACATTGTCGGAGCTGGCGAAATATTTCGCTGGCCCTGCTATGTCGCTTGCCTCACAGGGGGTAGTTTTTAGAGGTTGAAGTTGATTGCACAAATTTGAAAAAATTAAAACGCAAATAATGCTCCCACATAAAGTTGATTTTAGACATCGTCGGGGCTGGCGATATATTTCGCTGGCCCCACAATGATGTTTGCCTCACAGGGAGTAGTTTTTAGGGGTTGAAGTTGGTTGCACAAATTTGAACAAATTAACGCGAAAATAATGCCCGCATATAAAGTTGATTTTGGACAATGTCGGGGCTGGTGAAATATTTCGCTGGCCCCGCCATGATGTTTGCCTCACAGGGGGTAGTTTTTAGAAGTTAAAATTGGTTGCACAAATGTGAACAAATTCAGATGAAAATAATGCACCCATATATAGTTGATTTTGGACAATGTCGGGGCTGTCGAAATATTTCGCTGGCCCCGCAATGGTATTTGCCGCATAGGGGTTAGTTTTTAGGGGTTGAAGTTGGTTGCACACATTTGAACAAATTAAGACGGAAATCATGCGCATATATAAAGTTGATTTTGGACAATGTCGAGGCTCGCGAAATATTTCGCTGGCCCCGCCATGATGTTTGCCTCACAGAGGGTAATTTTTCGAGGTTGAAGTTGGTTGTAGAAATGTGAAAAAATTCAGGCGAAAATTATGCGCCCCACTTCGGAGAGCGAAATTTACAAGGATGAACGGAAGTAGAATACCAGGTGAATGGAGTGTATCAAAATAAACAAATACAATAAGCGTAGCTGGAGTATGTCGGCGATAATATAATAAGGCATGGGACAGTAATTGTGAGGATCTTGTTGGATAGTAGGGGCTAGAATCTAATTTCCGTTTTACTCACTGTGCAGCTAAAAGAACGCAGGGCTCCGTTGAGGGCGAAACTCATTTTGTAGATTCTTCCGTTGCGCAGGGTCCTTCGACGCAGTGTGCCTAGGGGCACCTGGAGCACCCCCTGTCCCGGGAGGTGTATCTCGATCGTTGATCCGATGATCTTGGTCTCTGGGTCTCTGTTTGATGGTATTTCCTCAGGCTTGGGTGGTTCTGGTGCCGCGTCTACCTTCGGCGTTTGTTTAGGTGCCTGCCAAGGTCTGATCTTTGTTGGTTTGGTCTTGGGTTGCACGCAGAGGATCTCTCGGTGAGGCTTGCCGGTTGGCACCTTCGTTCTGGCGTATTTTCGGATGAAAACCCCCGACTCTATGCTTACAATTGTCGGTTCTTGTTTGTACGTTGGGCCGACCTCTTTGAACCTTCTGAAGTTTTCGGCCTCTGGTTCCGCTTCCAGTTTACGGATTTCTTCCTCCATGTCTCTCGGTGTCTGATTTGTTACTGCGGTGTCGGTGTGGAGCGGTCGATGCTCTCGGTTTGCGGCGGCGGTGGGGAGTCGAGGGATGGGGGCTCAGTCGGTGGGGGTTGCTCTCTGAATGGTACTAGGTCCTTTACGTGTACGTGTCGACAGATGCCTTCCTTATCATTCTTCAAGTCGAATATTGTGCTTGAGATTTGTTTAGCCACGGTGAAGTGGCCTTCAAATTTTTGGGCTAGTTTTGCCTTAAATGTGTCCGCTTTATTTGACAAGAAATGTGTCTTCTTTATCACTTTGTCTCCTATTTGGGGGGCCCAGTCTTTGCGTCTCAGGTTATAGTGGCCCTGTTCTTTTTGAAAATTTCGAGAAATTTGGCTCCGGGTGAGCTCTAGTGCAGCCTGTAGCTTGGAGAGGCGATGTTGTTGTTTTTCTGTAGCAGGAAAGGCTGTTTCGTCTGCTAGGCTGCCCGGTCCTGTGTGATTTTTTGATGTTTTGAGCGATCATGGTTTTAATAACTCTGTTTGCACGCTCTGCTGGATTAAATTGGGGAGAATACGGTGGTGTAAGTCGGTGTGTTATGTGTATCTCTTTTAGAAGGGTTTTTACCTCCTTCCCAGTGAATTGTCGGCCTTTGTCTGAAATGCTTGTTGCTGGACATCCATGTCGGTGGCAGATTTTGTCCTTGATGCTGGTAGCGATTGCTGGGCTTGATGCCTTTCTTAGAGGGTGGACACTTGGTGAAACGGTCCTGCATAACTAGTAGCCATGTGTTTCCTGAGGATGAACGAGGTAATGGGCCTATAAGGTCGACGCTGACCATCTCCCACGGTCCTTCTACGTTGGTTGCGTGCATTTTTCCCGCGGGGGCTTGTTGCGTTGCTTTGAATTTTTGGCAGCTTTCGCAGTTTCTCACATGCTGAGCTCCCATTCTGAGCATCCCTGGCCAGTAGTGATGTCTGGCGAGGCGAGCCAGAGTTTTGGCCACTCCTAGATGTCCTGCTGTTGGATCGTCTTGGACTTCTCTCAACACTCGTTGTTGATCGGAACGGGGCACGCAGACCTTCCATTGCTCACCCTGTATGTAGCCATTGAAATCCAAAGTGTGCAAAATGTGTGGCGGTGCATGTCTCGTGAGGTTGTCTAGAGAGCGTACCGGCGATCACATTGTCGGATCCGCGGCGATACTTCACTTCAAAATCCCATTGGCTCAGTTCCATGGCCCATCTCGCCAGGCGTCCTGAGGGGTTGTCTATTTTGTGCAACCATTTCAAGGAGATGTGATCGGTTAGAACAGTGAAGTGATATCCCTCGAGGTAGTCTCTCATCTTCCAGATGCCCCATTTGACAGCCAGGCATTCCAATTCGGTGGTTGAGTAATTGCTCTCCGTTTTGCTGATTGCGCAGCTGGCATAAGCGATCACTCGTTCCGTATCTCCGTGTGTCTGGGTAAGAACGGCTCCAATTCCTTCCTGGCTGGCGTCCGTTTATAGGACAAATTCTTTGGACCAATCCGGGCAGGCGAGTATAGGTGCTGAAGTGACCCTAGTCTTGAGATCGTCAAAGGCCTTTTGGTGTTTTTCAGTCCATAGCCATTTCGCGTTCTTTTTGAGGAGTTGGTGGAGTGGAGCTGCGACTTTGGCTACGTCTTTGATGAAACGTCGGTACCACGAAATCATACCGAGAAATCGGCGGGCTTCCTTGGTGTTCTTCGGTGGTGTAAGGCTGTCTATAGCTGCGACCTTGTCGGGGTCCCTGTGGAGTCCTTTTTGGTTGACGACGTGGCCGAGGTATTTTAGCATTACGTTAAATTCGAAGAGGCCTCTTCCTGGTACTGTAAAGGCGGTAAGTGGTTTGCTGTCTTCGGTGAGCGGGACGTGCCAATAGCCGTTTTTGAGATCGATGGAGGATAAATATTTGGCCCCTCGGAGTTTGTCCAAGATGGCGTTTATTTGAGGGATGGGATATGCGTCTCTTTTGCTCACCTGGTTCAGGCGTCGGAAGTCTATGCAGAATCTTGGCCTTCCGTTCTTCCGTCGAGTGATGAGGATAGGTGAACTCCAGGGGCTGCTTGATGGTTTGATGATGCCTTCCTCCAACATTTGGTCGACCTCTTTGTCTATTATGGTCTGGATGGCTGGATTTCTGAGTCGGTGTCGCTGTTTTAAAGGCGTGTGATCCTCTAGACGAATCTGGTGTTTGGCGAACGGTGTGACTCCTCTTACGGTGGCTACTCTTTGCAGTTGATCTTTGAGGAACCTTTCGGCGGTGGTTCTTTCCCTTGGGTTGAGTTCTCTCAATGGTATGAGTCCTTCGGCGCAGCAGGCTTCCCTAGGGCGGTGATGTTTCGTTGGGAAGACCTGGGTTCCATTGATTCGGATGTCTAGTCCCAAGGGGGTGAGTAGATCTATTCCTAGTAGAACTTCGTGTCTGAGATTCGGGAGGATTGATACGTCGGCGTTTATGTGTTTTCCCATTGCTCGTAAGTTTTCGGAGAGGCAGTCTTCAAGAGGTGCTTCGGAGCCGTCTGCCATGACGGCTATGGTGTTGTTGTTGTGCCGTGTCCAGCCCTGGGAAAGACAGCGCCTGGCTGTTCTTTCGTTCATGTAGGAGCATACTGATCCTGGATCGACTAGACCTCTTAGTTTTAGTTTTCCGACTAGGATTTGAATAAAAATTCTGGGCTCTTGTAGTGGTGGTGAGTATCGGGCCGGGTGAGGGTCTATTGTGGCCCGGCCCGGTTGACGTTTCCCTTTTTACAAGGGCAATCGCGGGTGAGTACTCCGTCCTGTCCGCATTGTGAGCAGAATTTTCTTTGTTTGTTGTTACATTGCTGTCTGGTGTGTCCTCGCTACTTGCAGCGCCAGCATGCTTCGTAGGAATCGTATGCTGGCGTGAACGTTGATGTAGGTTGCTTGGCTGGTTTGTGGGTAAGCTTCTGGTCAGTTCTAGCTTCTTGTGTTTGTTGATCTTGTGCTTCTTGGACCTCCTCGACTCTGCGTATGAGTTATTAACAGTGTTTCCATTGTTTTTTTCTGGCGTAAAATTTTCCCGCCTTCTAGTCAGCGTCAGAAGTGAGGTAACGAATTCTCCTATGGGTTCGTTAGTTCCTTGGCGGCGATTATAAATCTGCTGATCGAGTTGTCTCAATTCTGAGGGCGCTAAGTAGAACCTTCGTAGGTTATGTTCCAAGTCCTGGAGGGATGTTACGGAGGCGGCGCAGTTACGGTACCAGAACTGCGCATCTCCCTTGAGCAGCTCTGGAAATCCGCTCAGGATTTGGTCGTTGGATAAATCGTAGGCCCTTTGCAGTTCTTTGAGCCTTTCTAGGAACCCGTATACGTTCTTGTGTTGTGATCGGGATGATGCGGTGACGACGTAGCTTGTCGCAATTGGTTAAGCTCTTCCTGCAGCTCCTCTAGGTCTTCTGTTTGATGTAAGTCTTCCTGGTACTCTGGTGGGTCGGTGGGTTTCTGACTACAGAGGTCAGGGTTGGCTCTAACGAAGGTGACCAACCTTTGGCGGAGAACTGCCACCGCTCCGAGTGGATTCAGTTCGTGTCTGCGTATTTCGTCTTCTAGCTCGTCTTTGTGGAGTTCGTAAACCCAGGATACTCCAGGCATGGTTGGACTAGCTTGTGTAACCGGTATGCGGTCTTCACTTGAAGAATTGGTGTAGTCGGTGTTTCCCCGGAAGCGGGCGGTTCTGTTCAGCGGTATCTGAACAGATGAGATGCTTGCGGCGTAACTTGGTCTTCGGTGAGTTCGGTGTGGCTAGCTGGGCTGTCTGGCCGGTTCTGTGGTGCTGGGTGCTGTTCCGCTACCTTTATACTGTCCGACGAGTGGAGAGGGTAATAGGAGTGGGGGGAATGGAGCAGTGGGGATAATAGTGGAAGGGGAAAAAAGGGGACTTGCCTCAGTCCTAATACAGGTGTCTAAGCCTGGTCGGGCGCCATGTAACGGTCTAGTTTGCCATGGTTCCCTGCCGGGGGCCGAGCGAACGATCCTACCCTTGGTCTAACTTACCCTATCGGACGCTTCAGCCTAAGCCAGGGTCAGGTTTAAGGATAGATAGACAGTTTTTCTCTGAGTACAAGAGTAGTATCTCGTTTTATTTAGAAATAAGTGACCTAAGAAGAATACATATAAATATGTACATATAATAAGGTTCGAGTTGAACAAAATACAGGAGTGCGTGTGCGTGCATGCAGCGCGTACATGGAAGCGTGTGTGTGTGTGCGGATGTTCGTCGGTGCGCGTGTGTGCGATTGTTCGAGGGTGTGTGCGTGTGTGTGTAGCGCGTACGTGGAGGCATGCGTGTGTGTGTGTGTGTGCGGATGTTCGTCGATGCGTGTGTGTACAATTGTTCGAGGACGTGATGGTGTGTGTATAGCGCGTACATGAAAGTGCGTTCGGTATCATGTGTGTGTGTGGGTGGGTGCGTGTGGCGCGTGCCTGGAAGGGTGCGTGTGCGCGTTTTGCGCGCGAACTCGGGTACCACGTCGGCGAATGCAGGGTGTGATGTCTCCCCGTGTCTGCGGCGTTTAGTATGGACCCTGTGAACACGCATGGGGACAATGTGGTTTAGTTCGACGGCGGGGTGTAGTGCGTACGCGACGGAAGTTGTGAGAAACAAACATGTCGGGCGGTCGGTCGGGAACGGTCGGACTCCGGTGATGGAGGGCAAAGGCCAATATGGTTGCCCATTATTTTCCCGTCGCATAGGTTTTTCTCTCGTGGCCATAGGTGTGTCTATCGACCACGAGAACCGTACACGTCGGGCAGCACGTCAGGAAACGGTCAGTCCTCGGCGACGAAGGGGAACCATGGGAGTACCCATCGATTCCCTCTCGCACTAGGTTCGCGTGGCCATAGGAGTGCCAATCGACCACGAGAACCGTACACGTCGGCCGGGAGTTTCACCGGGTGAGAGCTCACCGATCTGCTCGGTGACTCGCACCCGACTCCACTGCCTTTTGGTTTCGTCCGTCTCGTATTTTAAGGCAGTTGATTGTGGTTGTCGTCGGTCGGTGGGGAGTGAGCGTAGTGGGAGGGTCAGTCCCTACAGATGTGCGTTCCAGGGTCCGCCTTGCGAGCGGCAACCCTTTGTAGGCGTCTGCCGGTATGTGCGAGCCTATGTGCTCGTCACAACGTTAAAAAGATGTATCTCTGTTTTCTAGCATCGAAAAATCATGAGTCAAGCCCTTTTAAAGCGTCACTCAGTCACAAACTTCTCCCCTACCCCCCTTTTTTTGCGAGTGAAACTTATAGAAACATTGAGCATCGAGAATTGTGAATATTTTGTTAGTGTATTACTGATCTAAGTTAGGATTGTTAACTTTTCTGGAATGATTTTGCGGAATTAATTTGAGAAATGTTTATTGAAGTTTTGTTCGGCAAATTTGAGAAATATTCAAGTGGTTCTGTTGACTCGACTTCGAAAGCTCTTTCAAATTTCTTTCCCTCACCATTCGCTTTCTCCTGCATACCACCGTTCACATACACCCCCACTATATTTCACTTCTCTTCTCCCATCTTTACCTCTTCTACTATCAATCCTTTTTTTTTAACTTTCATCTCTTTCTTTTCCTTTCCTGTTATACATTCGTTCCTTACTCCCATCACTATTCCTCCCATTGCTCTTCCCTTTTTATATCTCCGCTTTCCATTTTGAACCTGCCATTTGTAACCTCTTAGTAACCTTCCTCTTACTCTTTCCCATATCCTTTCATCTAGCCACGTCTCCATCTTTACTACTACATCTCATTGGGCCAAGTTTCTCAAAAACTCCCCATCCTTTCTCTTCAAACCTGCTATATTCCAGTAACATATCTTCCACTCTTTCCTTCTTTCGTTTCTCGTCTCTTTTTGTTCCTCACTATTCCTGATTTTGCTATCTCCCGTTCCTTGCTCTCCTAGTTTCCTAGCACCTTATTTTTTTCCTAACTCTTCCCTTCCTTCGTCCCAATCCCACCATACATCTTCAATCTGTATTCTGCCGTACTTGACCCACATTCATTTCCCCTTACTTTTTTCTTCTTCCGCTATTTTCCTCAACTTGTACTGCATATTCCTTTCTACCCGTGTTAAACCATCTTCTGTTTTCTCCGAGCTTCTATATAACGCCCCCTTCTTTGTTCCCATTTCTTGAGTTTCACTAGAACCATTTTTTGTCCTCTTCGTATTTCTTTTCCTACACTTTGCACTTCCTTGATCTCTACCTTAGCATCTATCCTTTTTAGCACATATTCTACTCTTTTCTTCAGTTTCTTCCCCTCTAATCTTAGACTTTATTATCACCTCAAGGCAAATAGTAAACAATAATCACCTAAATTAAATAGGGGTGATTATCAGTCAGTTGATAATTGTTTCTTTGTCCTTTTTGATGTACCAAGAACAAATAGACAAGACTGAAGTGCATTGCAGCAGCATCGACATAACCTCAATGCAACATTTGAAATAATAATCGCCTAAATGAACTAATAATGATTACTGGTCTGTTAAAAATTTTTTCTTTGTCCTTTTGAGGTATCAAGGACAAATAGACAAAAGACCCTAATATTGAATAGTAGTGAACCCAACCTAACCTCAATTTAAACGGAAATATTTAACCACCAATTGATTGATCATGATTGTTGTTGCAATTGACTCACACCAATCATAGAAATCACCTGAGGCTTCAACCATTACAATTACCTGGATTTGCGTAATTCTGCCAGGATAATTGAAACGTTAATGAAACTCAATCGGTTGATGTGCATGATAAGTTAAGGGAAATTGATTACTTAATAATTGATAATAATTGATTACTTCATTACAGTGAATCTTTGTTTATTGTACTTTGGAAATTTTTATTGTACCTTGAAATTTTGAATTGTCTGTTAAATTGAATATAAATTTAAAATGGCGGATGAGCGGGAGATTGAGATCCCACTTTACGTGTTGTCGATGTCGGGGGATGACCTCAGACAATACTTGGGCGAAAGGGGACTTGACATATCGGGATCCTTAGAGGTTCTACGGGCATGGGCCATACGGTCCCTGAGAAGGACAGTTTCGGTACCGGAAGTGACCCAATTCTCGGAAGACGAACCGGAAATGGACATGAGGTGGCGTCTATCACCCGGTAAAATTACAGGAGGTTATCAATGAAATTTTAGGCCGGGTATTACTCCACACAGAGAGAGACCCCTCGCGTAATGGTAGTGAGGTGGATCCCTACGACGAATGCTTGGGTGCCGCCCGGAGATTATTCGAATCTCCGGCTTTCGGTACTGGGGGGCAATTAAGTAACCGCCCCGTTGAACCACTTTCCATACCGTCATACTCGGGTAAA
>CAKNYM010015445.1:0-11027 GCA_932195095.1 Andricus curvator | reverse complement strand
AGTGTTCGAATCCCAGCGGAGTGAAACGAGAAGATCTTTTTTCTGAATAAATTTAATTAAATTTTTTTTAAATTTATAGCGCCATCTAGTCTGGGGACGTTAAATATTTTCTGTATTAGAGGATATAACTTTAATCGATATTGTAGATTTTCATTTTCACAGTATGTGTGAAAGGATTTCTCTTCGGATCGATCATTACCATCTCCGATGATAATACAGATTCCTCGTAAAAATTTATTATTATTCCTAATAATAATCAATTTGAATAATGCTATAAAGTTGTGGTTTTTTCTGGAATCATTAGTATTGCTTTGTCATTAGGTGGTTCTGTAAATATATAAAGTCAATTTATTTAAAGAAAATTTTTTTTTCGACAAAAAAAATTCACTTTTTTTGCCAAGGCGACACCAGATAACAAAAAAGTCGACGGAACAACAGTGCTTTTTTAAAAATATTATAAAAAAATGTCTTTTGATACTTCTATCTCGCGTTATTTTTCATATTTTTTGCGGAAATATGACATTTTTTATATCGAAATTTTTTTTCAACAATACAATTTTATGGGGTCTCAAAAAATAAAGAAGAATATATTATTATCAAACGAAATTTTGAACATGTTTCAAGTAAACCTATCGTATATTTGACTCATTTGCTATTTAAGGTAAGATTTCATTAATTTGGAAAAACACAAAAGTCAGGTTTTCAAAAATTTACTGTGCTCACATTTATTAATTTTCAAGCATGTTAAATTTTTTTTTTCTAGTGTATTTGTATGAGTAGAAAAGCCTCAAATATCTGAAATAATTCTCCTGACGTTTCTATAGATTAAACATTTTTTTTTTTTTTTTTTTTGAAAAAATGTTTCGAAATCTTTTTAAATATTCCCATGAAACTAATTTTTCAGAAAAAATAATAATGGAAAATTCTTCTATGAATCTTAAGAAAATTTTCAATACTTAAATTTTTAAGCTAAAAAGATTATATTTTTTCTGAAGAAGACAAATTGAAAAAAAAACAGTTTAATTTTGTAAAACCCCAAAAAAATGATTTTTTAGCAAGAAAGTTAAATTTTAACCAAATAGTTGAATTTTCAATCGGAAAGAATAGTGGAATTTTTAACCAAACAAAAATAAATTCTCTAAATCTTGTATTTTTAATAAAACAATAAATAAAATTTCTACGAGGAAAAAAATTCAACAAAATTAGAACTTGAGGGGAAAATAATGATTTTTCATACAAAATGAAAATTTCGAATAATAATCGATTCTTTTAATTATCCTCGATGAGAGGAATTTTCAATAAAAATTTTTATTCTGAGTTGGTACATTGAATTTCAGAAAACCAATTATAATTTAGATCTGAAAGAAGAAATTTTTCTAAAGCTTTACAATTTTGTCTTTAAAAGGGGAATTTTCGAAACGAATTTTAATTCTGGTTTCGAAGAGTGGATTGTTAAAAAAAAAGTATAATTCATATCTGGAAGAAAGAATTTTTCAAAAGAATTGAAATTTTCGAAAATAATTCTGATTCTGGTTTGGAACAGGGAATTTTTGAAATTTTCAAATAACATTTATAATCCAGGTCTGAAAAGTTCTTGAATTAGAAAAATTTTAATTTGGAACGAAGAATTTTCGAAAAGATTTATGATTCTGACTTGGAACAGGGAATTTTCAAAAAAGAATTAAAATTCAGATCTAAAAAAATAATTTTGCGAAAAGACTTATAATTCTGAATTGCAAGACAAATGTATAATTCAGATATGAAAAAAAGAATTTTCCAAAAGAATTATAATTCTGACTTGTAAGATGAAATTTTCGACAAGAAATATAATTCTGACTTAAAATGGAGAATTTTTGAGAAAATTTATAATTTTGAGTGGGAACAAGGAATTTTCCAAAAGAGTAACAATTTGAACTTGAAACGTGGAATTTTCAGAACAAACTCTAATTTTAAATTAGAACGGAGAATTTTGGCAGAAAAAAAAGATAAGTTCTTAACTAAATATAGAATAGTTAAATTTTCAATTAGAAGAACTAATTTTTAATTAAGCAAAATAAACAAATTTGCCACTAAACCATTGAATTTTCAGCAAAAAAATTAATTATTTACCGAGAATTTTTAATCTTTAATGAGACAATTGCATTTTGAATAAAAAAATAAGATTTGTACAAATAATGATGAATTTTTAAACAAAAAAAAGAAAATTTTCAATACCAAAAAATTTAATACCAAAAAATACTAGCTTTAAAAAAAACATGAATTTTCAATGAAATAGTTGAATTTTCAACTATAAAAGATAAATTATTAAATAAATATGGAATAGTTGAATTTTTAGTTGAAAAATAATCATTTTCAACGCAAGAGAAAGAAACTAATTGTCAACAAAATAAATAAATTTCTAGCTCAAAAACAAAGTTTTCTACAAAACCTTTGAATTATCAGCAAAAAATTAATTTTCATTCAAAACATTTGAATTTTTGATTAGACAGTTGCCAAAAAGGAAAACACATTTAATTAAAATTTGCAAAAATCCAATTTTTTATTAGAAAAGACGATTTTTAAGAAAATTGTTGAATCTCCAACAGTATAATTAAATTTTGAAACAATGAATAAACTTTGCAAACGAAAGAAAAAAAAAATCAAACGAAAAAGTTAAATTTTCAAACAAAGAAATCCATTTTTAAGTAAACTGGTAATTCTTGAACTAAAAAAAAATTATTTTTCAAATGAATTTCGGAAACGATGATATGAATTTTCTATCAAACAGTTGAATTTTCAACTCAAAAATGAAGATTTTGAATAAAAAAGTTAACTCACAAACGAAACAAAAAAAGATGATTATTCTAAAAGACAAGATGCGAAGTTTGAACCAAAAAGGATGAATTTCTAACAAAATTGTTGAATTTTCAAGAATATAAATCAATTTTGATGCAAAAATGAATAATTTTCAATCAGAAATTGAATAGTAGACTTTTCAACCGAAAAAAATAAAGTTTCGACCAAAAATAGTTTTTCCTATTGAGTTTTTTTTTATTCAGATCGCATTTAAGTTGACGCTTATTTTTAATACTTTTGAAATATTGGGAGAGAAAACTCGAAATTTTGCATACATAAAAAAACGTATCATTATTAACACATTCTATTTTCTGAAATTAATTTCATGAAGGTTAAATCGCTTTTACCATTCAGATAAGAAAAGTGAAGGTTGATTTTAAGAGCCTTGTTAAGTGATTTCTGAATCTCAAATAAAAAAAATGTGGCAACTGTTGAAAGAGTGCTTGGCGCAGCTGTATTTGTATATTACAAAATGTACAGATTGTAGAATGAAATGAAAAATAGACTTGACAAAGATTGATTTCTTTGTAATAAAAATGGGTATCTTTTCTTATATTTTGAGTTAAATTTGAAAAAAAACAAATAAAAATCAGTTTTTAATTTGCCATGTAAATATAATTTGATGTAGAGTTTTCAAATCGAATTTTGCTGCAGCTATGCATTTTCATTTTTTTTTATTTCTGAGGCATTTTTCTTGCATAGGTATTTGTCAAAGTTTAATTAATGAAAAATAAAAAATGAATTACCAGAACAATATTGCAAAATGGGGTTGTCAAATACGAAAGAGCTGTAAAACATCAAATTAATTTTTTTCTTACAATATTAATTCGAGTACATATTGATTCATAGAAGTTTAGAGCCAAGTGCTGGATTTAAACGCATTGCCGATTTTCAATATAGGCTTACAAACGTAACATTGTAAATGTAATAATTTCAAAACATTCAAAAATAAAAAATTTCTTAAATTTTGAAAAACAAGCTAAAGTTGTAGGTAATTTTCAAAATGAACATAAGGATGTGCTTTCTTTAAAGGCTGATAAAGGAAATAAAACAATTGCAGCTAATAGAGATGACTATAATAAAACCATTGCAAATATTCTCAATAATGATTTATTATATAAAAATGTAAAAATAAGTCTTGTTCGGACCATGGAGGCAAAAACTAATGAAATTATTACTAGATGGGAGAATAAAAGACTCATAAATTAACAAACTTCTCACAGATTGAAATCTTACAATAGTGTCGTGGAAAAAGCTTATGCGTCTCCTAAAATCCACAACGCTAGTGACCAATTGTTTTCACAGTAGTGTCTCCTACTTATAATTTTGCCAGATTTATCTCAGATTTTTTAAAACCTGTCTCAGGCAAAACCAATACATTTATTAAAAATAGTTGGGATTTAAAAGAGTTACTCAATAATGTTAAAGTACCATCAACGCATTCTTTAGTTTCCTCAGACGTTGTTGCAATGTTCGATAGTATTCCATTGGATATTGCTTTAGAGTGTATAGAAGAAAACTTAAATCTTAATCGAAATTTAACAAGAATAACTAAAAATAAATTTCTTATAGCTACCCGGATAGTTTTCAACAATATGGTTATTTCGTTCAATAATAAATATTATAAACAACCATCAGGTTGCCCAATGGGTATGTTGATGATATTTTGACTATTATTCCTACTGAAGAAATTGATGTTTTCTTAAGTATTTTTAACAGTATTGAAGACTTTATGAATTTTACACATGAAATTGAGCTTAATAATACCATTAATTATCTTGATTTACATATTATAAAAGCACAAACTGGTGATTTAATAACAAATTGGTTCAAAAAGCCTTCTTGGTCAGGCAGATACATGAATCAAAATTCTCATCATCCTTTCTGTAATAAAATTGGTTTAATAAAAGGACTAACCGACAGATGTGTTAAATAAATAAATTTATGATACATCCAGTAAAAAAAAATAAAAAAAATAAATGGCTTGATACTTATAGTAGTTCTGATTATAAACTTACATTACCTCATGTTCAATGTCTCTCTGAGCGCTTGAGAAGTTCTCTGAAAAAATTTAATATTAATGTTTATTTTAAAAATAATAACACACTTTATCGATATTTGTTGAGTAAGAAGGATAGAGATTAGCTTTGAAAGTTTATCTGGAGTCTATCTTATTAATTGTAAATGTTGTGATAAAGTTTATGTTGGAGAAACCGGTAGAAGGTTAAAAACGAGAGTCGTTGAACATAAAGGGATTGTACGGTTGGTAATTTTAATACAGGATTATCACAACACGCATGGAAATTTGATCATTATTTTGGTTTCAATATTAATAATATAAAAATTTTGGCTAGAGAAAAAAATACTTATAAAAGGAAAATTATTGAGTCTATTTTTATTAATAAGTATCATAGAGTTTCTATAAATCTGCAGACTGAAATTTTGAATGTAAATAAAATTTACCGAAGTATTATACGATGATTTTACTGGAAATTTATTATATTCGAAGGATTTAAAATTCCCACACTTGGCGCTTTCCTCAATTTTTCTCGAATTACATACATAAAGGTCGTCGATGTTTGTATATTCGCTTTTAGAAAAATTTGCTTGTCATTCCTTGTTGTTCCTACGTCCTATACTGTTATCATAGGTGACTTTTATTAAGAACTTAAATACTGTTTAAAATTTAGTGATTTGGATTAAAGTCTCCTTAAATTCTGGGGTTTCTAAAAAGTTGTCTTCATGTTTTTGTAAGTTTTTGACACTGAAATTGACACTGTAATTAATATTGATTCATCGTCTCACATGTTTTATTCCGAGAAAATAACTCGTTTTACATGTTTTACTCCGTAATATTACAGGTAATTGTTTAAAACCTTTGTTTATATTTATTAAAAAAAAAAATTCATTTATAGATTTTTGTACAATTATATACATATATATATTTAATTTTAATTCAGGTTTGCTTGAAAAAGACACACAGTAGTGTTGAAACGTACGTAGCATGAAGTTATTATTTTAATGAAACAAAATGTCAACTGAGTGGATGTTTTATCAACAAATAGACCGTAAGACCTAAGGAAAATTATTCAAAGAGTTTTGTCATTGTTGAATTAATTATTAGTTCACTTAATTTTTTCATATAAGTTGCTGTGAATGATTCCAAAAGCGAATAATGTGTAGCGCTTACAATGATCTGATTTGTGCGTTAAAAAAATGGAAGGTCATTAAATTTCAAAGAGATTTGTGAGAGCCCACTTTTTTATTTTTTTATTGATGTGGAAATTAGTATTCACTAAATTGATGTTGCGGAAGATTCGTGATCTTTATTAGTAGATAAATAGTAAATACATGTAACCTCATTTACTATGGTCAAGGGTTTATGAACAGACTCCTTTTGTCATTTTTAAAACATGTGGTCATATTAATGCAGTATGCAACTGATCAAGTTTTCGACAAGAATGTATGCCAGACCTCTTGAACACGATTTAAAAAAAAAGGCCAATTAAAAAGTTTCGATTTTTACAATAGTAATTTTTTTCTAAATAATATATGTATCGTATGTTCAAATTCGTCTGGAAAGTTAAAACAATTTTCAGAAGACTACATTTGCTTCATAAAATTATTAACCCATCACTCATGGTTTGTGAGATTATTACTCTTTATTAACCAAAAATCTTTGCACCACGTACATATGAATGATATTTGCATATTAATAGGTACATATTGTAAAATGTTAAGAAATAAAACAGTTGTCGCGGAACACGTGTTCAAACTTAAATCCACGACCAACACTTGTAAAATTTATGATGAATAAAAAATCTTTCCAATTACGCAAACTCTATTTTTCTGCACTCGTCTAGAACGTGGAAGAATACAAACAATTTAATACATCATCATAAAAATTGCCACAAAAATTAAACTTTTAGATAACATCACGCTATAACTTCATCAAAAAAATAATTTTTATATTTCAGTAAATTTTATTCAGAATCGTCAATATTAGGTGAATCGAGTTGAAACTCAACATTCCTCTTCACAAATTAGCCATAGATAGTTGCCTTTCTTTCTGAAATTTTTAACGTGTCATTGGTATTGCTGGACCTCTTTGGGTTTATTTTTTTATAAATAAATTAATAACAATTCAAAGATTATGGAAAACAGTTCTGCAGTTAAATCGCGAATAAAAAATCTTTGTTTTAATTTAAGTTACTGATGTCTGCATCTGTCGTGTTTACAATTATAAATTGCTTCTCATCGTTTACCGAAAGTACTCATAATCGTATTTCTTAACACAATTTTGTACACAATTTAGTCATTCTTGAAACTTCGGGATCAATTTCTTCAGAAATAATATTACGTTGCATGTTAGAAAAATAAATGACATAATAATTTGGCAAAATTAGAGCTTAGACTATGTTGTAGACTAAATTGAACCTGGTATCGATTTTCCTGGAGTCGAAATTGTAAAATCATCCTCATTAACAAATAATTTATTTCCGCTGATTTTTAATTAAAATTTAAAACTGTACTGAAAAAGACATGTTAAAAAGTTTTTGAATCTAATAAAAGGACAGCTTTTCTGTTTTTTCACATTTGTTGTAAAACCAACTTCGGGGTCTTAATATTTTTCTTGTTGACTTGTTGACTATTTGGTTCGAAATTGATTTTTTTATTTTGGTTGAAGATTCATCACTTCAGTTGAAAATTCTTTTTTTTTTTGAAATTTAACTATTTTTTACTAAAAGCGAATGTCCTCACTTTTTTGCAAAACCAGTCAGGTACACATGTACGAAGAATTTTTACCATAAAAGTTTGCACATCTGAAAAATTTCTATAAAAATATGTGTTTATTTTTTGTGATATCTTCATCGTTAGGGGAAAAAACGAATAATAAAATTTTTGATTATGGCATAAAATTCCCGAATTTGAAAATTCTCAAATAATGAAATTCCTGAACAGTTCATGATATTACTGAAATTAAAAATTCCTGACAGTTTATAAGATTACCGAATTTCAAAATTCCCGATAGAAAATTGCCGAATTATAAAACTCCCGAAACAATAAAAAAATTGTTTTTCAATCAATATTATTTATTAAGAATATAATCATCAAATATTTTTATAAAAAAATATTTTTTCCTGTTCAAATTTTCTAAAATTATTGTTTGAATTGAAGATAACAATTATTGAAAAAATATATTTTTGGATGAAAATTTTTGGACGACTGAAAAATCCTAAAATAAAATTCCCGAATAATGTAATTCCCAAATAATGAAATTCCCGAATAAAAAATTCCCGAACAGTTTATGATATTACCGAAATGGAAAATTCCCGACAGTTTATAATATCACCAAATTTTAAAATTCCCGATAGACAATTGCCGAATTATAAAATATCCGAAGTGGAAAATTCTCGAATTAAAAAACTCCCGAAACAATAAAAAAAAATTGTTTTTCAATCAATATTATGTAAAAATAAAATAATCCAATATTTTTATAAGAAAAAAAAAACATATTTTTCTTGTTCAAAGTTTCTAAAATTATTGTGTGAATTTAAAATAACAATACCTAAAGACAATTTTCATCCAGAAATATATTTTCTTCCAATTATTGTTATTTCAGAGTTAAACAATAATTTTAGATACTTTAAACATTAAAAATATTTTTTTTTCTTGATAAAAATATTTTTTTTAATTCGGGAATTTCCAAGTTCGGATATTTTATAACTTGGCAATTTTCTGTCGGGAATTTTTAAATTCGGTAATATTATAAACTTTTGGGAATTATCCATTTCGGTAATATCATAAACTGTTCGGGAATTCTTTAATCAGGAATTTTCCAATTCGGGAATTTCATTATTCGGGAATTTCATTAATCAAGAATTTTATTACATACTCAACAATTTTATTATACGGGAATTTCCCAGTTCGAGAGAGTTGTGAATTTTATTTTCGGGGAATTTTCAGTCCTCCAAATTTTTATTTAAAATATTTTTATTTTTAATTCAAATAATAATTTCAGAAACTTTAAGCAATACTTCTGTAATAGAAATATTTGATTATTGTATTCTTAATAAATAAATAATATTCATTTGAAAAAAATCAACTATTTGAATTCGGGAATTTTCCAATTCGGTCATATTATTAACTGCCGGGAATTTTCAAATTCGGTAATATTATTAGCTGTTCGGGAATTTTACTGATCGCGAAGTTTCCAGGTCGGAAATTTTACAGTCTCGTGAATTTCATTTCCGGGATTTTTCAGTCGGTTCGAAAAATAATTTTTGTCCAAGCTGTAAAAAAAAATCTTTTGGATGTGAAAACTTTCGCCAGGGTACATGTCTTACTACAGGTTCAAAATCGAGTAGTTAATTTCTGTTAGCCTCAGAGCAGAAAATTTCTGTTAGCCTAAGGGCGGCAAATGCCTGGATCCGCCATTGAATGTTCCAACTTCAAAATTAATTCGATTCCTATCTTTCGTTTTGTTCCTAACCTACAATACCGACTGTGGCAGAAAGTATCACGATAAAATCTTTCAAGATCGGTTACCATCTTATGAACTACATAAGCCATGGAGTAATCTTTGAAGATGGTCAGGATGGTTCTTGTTGTGTCAAGTTCTTTATTTACATTAACGAAAAATACGTTTTGATTCGTCCGCGAAAAGTCTAATTATTTTTAAAATAACAATTAGGTGAGTAAAAAGTTGTTCTAAATCTGGTATCCTGATTTATAGCTTTTCACTCATACTTTGCCGTTTTTCCATTGCTGAAAAGGACGTAGCAGACGACAGCTTTTATTCCATCGCAAGATAAACTTTCGCCAAATAGCATGTAATCTTCAACAGCCGTAAATTTTACATGCAACAAAATTTAACTTTAGTTTTTTCTGTGATACAAAAGATCTCATCGTGGTCCTTTTTTAGTGATCATACAAAATGATCATTCAGCTTCTTCCAAAACAAATATACAACCTGAAATTTTAGGTTATCTTTTATACAGACATAGTACGCAAAGATATTATAAGCCTAGATGCGGCACGGGGTGTCAGAGTGGGGGAGCTGTATATATAGGACATCACATTTTCTGCCATATCGAGGTGCTGCCCTCACCGTACTACGAAGTCGAGCGCTGGATTTCTCGTTTTTCGTAAAATATGACAGTAAAGCAGTAGACAGATTTTTTAAGGTTAGAAAAGTTTGACATGTATCGCTACAGAAACGCCGCACTTCCGAATACAATAATTATTAGTGCAATGGCTAGGCTCACCGAAAATACGTATTTGGAATAAATAATGAAAAATTAATAAACACAGAAGCTGATAATATAAATAAACTGAATTTTGAGAGTAATACCCTCAACAATATAATTATGTTTATATTTTTTTTAAATATTATAATTTCTGATACGTTCATGTTTCTATAAATGATAGATAAGTTTTTTTTACATTATAATTTTTTGTACTTTGAAGTTTAATTTTCATTACTAGACTGATCCGAATTTTGAGTGCATTTAAGAATGTATGGAATTTTTGCAAATCTGAAGGTTGAGACAGCTTTTTGTACCTAGTCTTTCCAAAAAATTATAAAAAGCGTTCTTGAAAATTGAATTTTTAATTTAAAAAGAAAAACTAAGAAAAAATGTCGAGATAAATCAGGGCTGAAAAAAAGTTTTCTCTGATAAATATTTTTTTGAATTAAAATAATCAAATATTTATACGAGAGAAAAAACTTTTTTTAAGTTTAAAGTTTAAAAAAAATATTGTTTAAATTCAAAATGACAATAATTGGAAAAAATATATTTCTGGATAAACAATTTTGGTTAAAAATGTACATAGTATTTTTTTAAATACAACAAAAATGTTCTCAAAAATCGAATTTTTAATTTTTAGAGAACTTCGAGATAAATTAGTGCTGATTTGAATCCTGCAAAGTTTGTTTGGAAAATGTTATTAGGTTCGAAGAAATTTTAGGGAGAAATTAATTTTCTGTTTGAGGCTCACGTGTTTTTACATCAATTTGTTTATACGGTTTTTATTTTAACTTCAAATAATAATGCAATAAAAATTTAAATATTAAACAAAAATTTATTTGATAGAAAAATATTTTATTATCGTATTTTTAATAAATAAATAATATTTATTAAGAAACAATTTTTTTAATTATTAAAATTCTACAGTTTTATAATTAAGGA
>CAKNYM010015444.1:0-11360 GCA_932195095.1 Andricus curvator | reverse complement strand
TTGGCATCAACTGAAAACATTCTCAGAAAAAACCTGGCGTACTTTGGGATTAGGGTGATTGTATTGAATTTTAAAAATGTTTAGGGGTGACTGGGGTGAGTTCTATATGTGCTGAGGTTTTGAAAATTTTTTTTGCCCATTTGGCATCAACTGAAAACATTTTGAGAAAAATCCTGGTGTACTTTGAAATTAGGGTGATTGTATTGAATTTTAAAAATATTTAGGGGTTGCTGGGGTGAATTCTATATATGCTGAGGGATTGAGACACTTTTTTGTCCCTTTGGCATCAACTGAAAACGTTATCAGAAAAACCTGGCGTATTTTTGAATTAGGGTGATTTTTTATGAACTTTTAAAATATCCTGGGGTGAGTTCTACATGTGCTGAAGGGTTGAGACTTGATGTGTGCCCCTTTGGCATCAATTGAAATTATTATCAGCAAAAACTGGGCGGATTTTTTAATTAGGTTGGTTTTGTTGAATTTTAAAAATATTTCGGGGTAGCTTGGGTGAGTTTTATATCTGATGAGGGGTTGAAAGTGCTTCAAGAAGTTTTTAGGGTTGTACGCGACTATTTTCTGTCATGAAATAGCAGCTTTTATGCATTTAAAAATAAAATCATTTTTCGTTATTGATTAATGCGTTAGGAACTTCAGACTCATTGTTTAAGGGATGGTAAAACATCCCCTAAAATTAGGTCAAAACATATTCTTGCTATGTACGCTTACTCCACTTATTGGAAAATTGTTTCATACCGTAGCAGTTGAATAAAAATCTCTATTGATTTTAGTTACTAAGAAATGATGATTTACATATATGTTACTGGGATGTTTAGAGTACAAAAATACCCCCAAAAACATGCTGTATACTCAAAGAATCGTTAATCTTTCTAGTTCGTGGGTATGAATCTTTTGATTCATTATGCCTGATCGTCAAAACATAAAAGTTTTAGTCAAATCTATCATAGCGTTTTCGAGGAAAAAAAACATTTCGCTAAAATAAGCATTTTTCCATTAAAATACATGTAAAAATCGAAACTTTGGACAAGTGTTTGTCTAAAAAATGCCCATCTTTCTGACATTTTTCTTTCGAATTTTTAGTTTGCAGGTTCGAAAATACAAGAAAAAATTTTTTTTAGAATTTTTTATCATAAGGCTTTTTTCTGTACATTTGGTGCGGGGTCCTTTCAACTTTTAGTTGAAAATAAAAATACTTTTTTAAAAAGTCATACTTTTGGTTGAAAATTCTACTGCTTTGTTGAAAATCTAAAAAAAGAGCGTTCACGACGCAGAAACTCTTCTCCTCCTCACGCATCAGCTCGCCTGTAGCTGTTTGATGATGCCTGACGGTGAACACCTAGCTGGGAGCAAGAGTAGGCGGCCGCCAGTCGTAAACTCGAACACGATTTTTGACGTCGGTTCCCATCTGCTGGCCTAACCGTTTGCCTCGCGTTCACGTGGTCCGCTCGAGTACGGAGCTGCCTAGTTTTCGGGTGCCACGACCGTTCACTCTCTGCTCACCACACGAATCTTCCTACCTCGGCTAGCGCGAACGGACGTTTCAGTTCCTAACACTGGGAAAATATGAACAGGGGAGGAGTGCGTCAGGAACGCATGGAGCGTTCACCCAGAAGAAGATACTGACCTGCTGTATTCGCCCCTTTGCCTAGAGAAGAGAAAAGTGGCGAGCGCCATTTTGCTCCCAATCCCTGAGAAAAACGTGGCCAGCTAAGAAATTATAATACATAATTACTTAAAATTTTTTAAATTAATCTCTTACTGATGATTTCTAATATTTTGTAACGAGCTTGGGAAAAATATTTTGCTTAGAAGTATTAACTCACGCAGTAAATATATTATTAGTAATTTATATGTATATTATTATAAAATGAATTGAATTACAATTTTTAAAAAGTACATATTTTGTATTATTGAAAATTAAGGCTTGAAAAAATATTTTCGAATGAAAGTTTTGGAATTTTGATTTGATTTTATTATCATCTCACTTTATTTAAAACGCAACATTCATTTACATAACTGATATATAAATAAAAAATAGTTTAAACATAGTAATAATATATCAAATGAAAAATCGAAATCACTATTTTAGGATGAGACAAACGTTGAATTGTGATTTAAATTTAAATTTTTTGCGCAAATAAAATTTTTCTCATGAGATATGGGGATGCTGAATTAGAATAAAAACTGTTTAAAAAAAAAAATATTCGGTTCCGAGAAATTGATATCAGGGTGCACATTCTTCCCCTGTTTTTCTTAGTTTCCCATTTTTTCTTGAAATTTCCCTTTTCCCCCCTATTCTCAAAAACCTTCCCCCTTTTCCCATTTTCTCTTTAAATATACGATATTTGAAATTGTACCCATTATTGAATAATAATTAAAGCAATTATAGCACATAAATAAATTATTTATGAATAAATAAGGTACACGTTCCAATTTCAGACCATTACAAATAAATACTCTTAAACAAATTTGAAGATGAATCATTTTAAAGCAAGTTGAAAATGTGAAAACTGCCGACAGAAGTTATTATCCAATATAAAATTGGAACAGTTACAAAATATATATTATTTTTTAAATAAGTATTAGAAGATTAATACATTTTATTTGAAATGTACAAAGTTAAATACCTAATTAAAAAATGGAATATTCCAAACTCATCAACTGGAATTTTAAATGTTCTAACTTGAGCAATTTTTAATTTTTTTAAATTTTTACTTGAAAATTTAACTATTGTTGAAACTTTTTTTTGTTGAAAATTAATTTTTTTAAACTCACAATTGAACTATTCCATTTTTGTTTGAAAATTGATCTTTTTTAGTTGGAAATTCAACTATTTGGTTGCATGTTCAAATTTCGTTCAAAAGTTATATTTTTTGGCATAAAGTTGGTTAAAAATGTAACCATTTGGTTGAAAATATATTTATTTTGTTGACAAGCTGTCTTTTTGGTTGAAAATCAAACTACTTTGTTAAAAATGCACTTTTTCAAACTGAAAATTTCAATTTTTGATTGAAAATTTTTTTTTGTATTGAAAGCTTATATTTTACGTTAAAAATTCGAGTGTATTATAGAAAGTACTTTTCATGGCACGAAAATTCAATAAATAGGTAGAAAATTGGGTTTTTAATTTGAAAATTAGTTTCTTGAAATGAAAATGTAGCAATTCCATTTTTGGTTCAAAGTTGATCTTTTTTATTTTGAAAATTCAAATATTTGTTTAAAAAATTATGTAATCTGTTAAGAATTCGTCCTTTTTTTGTAGAAAAATCATCTTCTTGCTTTAAAATTCGACATTTTGAATACAATTTTTTTTCTTCATTGGCTAAAAAATCTTTTTTGGTTGAAAACTCAACTCTTGTTGAAAATTCATGTTTTTGGGTTAAAGATTCAACTGTTTTGTAGAAAATTTGAATTTTCTCTGGAAAATTCAATAGTTTGGTGATTTTTGAACAACTTTGTTAAAAATTCATTTCTTAGTTAAAAATTCATCATTTTAGTTAAAGTTTTTTCTTGTTTGTTAAAAAGTAGGTTTTTTAACTAACAATTGTAATGTTTGGTTGAAAATTAACTTCTTAATTATTAATTCATATTTTCGTGTTGAAAAATCAACTGCATTGTAGAAAATTCAACAATTTGGGAGAAAATTCAGTTTTTTGTATTTGTATTTGTATTTATTCAAAAAAGTCCCTAGGGCTAAATAGCCCTCTGAGGAACAGGATATACAAGGTCATAACAAATTTGTGCAAGCACTGATCGGCAGTATACTTGATTAATCTTAAAATTTAATCTATGAACTAAATTAAATAAATAAATAAGCAGAGTCGACATCAGAGTAAGTATCAGATTAGTGATAGGATTATTGCGTAGTAATTAAAATTGAGTGATTAATTAATTAGTAGCCCTCTGTGCATGTTACGGTATAAATGAAGAATGAAAAACTGTATGCATAAGAAATGAATATTTGCAAAAGATAATGAATATAGAAAGAAATTCGAAGATGAAATATTCAAGAGCTAAAAATGATAGTTTACCAGTGAGTAATTTCAAGAGTTGGATTAGAAGTATTGTACAAATATTTGAAAAAGAGATTCTTAAAATGATACAGGGAAGGTGCATTTCTAATATCGTATGGAACTTTATTCCATAACCGGGCACCTCTTACTATAAATGATCTTTGAAGCTGACATGTTCTGTGAAAAGGAATCTTAAGGATTTTATGTCTTTCACGAAGCTTAGACTGTGCTGGAAGGTCTCTGTCTACAAATTGGAACAGGTTAAATAGATACTCCGGAGCTTTGTTCTGAAAAAGAGTATAGAGCAAATTACCCATACAGAATTGTCTTCTCTTGGCAACATTAAGCAAACCAGCCCTATATCTGTATGGAGTTATGTGTTCGTATTTAGGCAAATTGTAGATAAAGCGGACGCGAGCGTTTAACGCACGCTCGAGCTTTAAATTTAAATCGTCGGAAAAACCATCGTATACCAAACAACCGTAGTCAAAGTGGGGCAGGATTAGACTTTAAACCAAAAGTATTCGAGTGGAGGTAGGTAAAGAGTCCTTATTCCTATATAGTTGCTGTAGAATACTGTATGTTTTCCTCGAAATGCTCTGTACCTGTTCCTTCCAAGACAAGGTACGGTTATAAAAATTATTTATATATATTATTATATTAATAAAAAAAGTTTTTTTCAATTGAAAATTAATTTTTTGAAACGAAAATATAACTATTCGATTTTTGTTTAAAAAATGTTGTTCTTAATTCAAAAATTCAACTATTTTGTTCAAAAATTATCTTACTCATTGCAAATTTAAAATTGCGAAAGTTAAAAATAAATTTCTTGCTCAGTTACAATTTTTTTGAAAATATGCAAAAACATGTTTTTTTGTTTGTTTTTTTTTTGATTGAGTCATATGCACACATTTAAAAAAAAGTTGAATATGTCGAAACTGAAATTTATTCAGCTTGAACCAAAGAAACATTTTTTTCTTTTTCGGTAAAAAATGTTTGTCGTGATTTAGGATTTTTGGGATTTCATATCTTTTTTTGCGATTTTCGAACGTTATAAACACAACGAAAAAAATGTTTCCCATGGATAAAAAATAATAACATGTTTCTTTGGTTCAAGGTGACTCAATTTCAGGTTCGATTCAATCCAAAAAACATCTTTTTGTATATTTTCCAAAAGTTTTCAATTAGGCAAATTTTTTTTTAATAAAAAAAAATTGTTTAATTGTAAATTTAAGAAAGAGAACAGAAGATATTAACTGATTTCGTTTGTTTTAAATTTAGATTGAAAGTATTAATTATAGTAAGGATGAAATGACAAATCTTGGAAAGAAATATTTCTGAGAACGATGTCAAACATATCAAAATTGTGTATTTAACTAATTTTATTTTTTCCTGGACTTTTTTATTTCACTCTGGATGGGTTTCCAACGATCTAAGTATATCCATTTTTTTAAAATAAATCTTTAATGGCAGAAATCATTGAAAAATCATTAAAAGTTATTTAAAAATGTAACATTTCTTACGAAAAGGTTGTTTGTTCTTTTCGACATATGAAAGTAAATGTTTAATCTTTCCCCTATTTTTCCCTTTTTCGTGCGTAAACCACCCTATTTCCCCTTTTTTGAGCTACTTTTATGCTGTGATCCATGTAATATCAAAGATCGCGATATCATAGTAGTATGGTAGATTTTATTTTTGTTGAAAATCTGAAAAAAAATAAGAAAATATATTTTTTTTCATGAAATGGTAGTAATTTTTACAAATATCAATGTGAAAAGGTTGAAAAAATTATTACTACGTTAAAATTGGAAATTAATTTGAACTCAAATTTGATTACAAATTATTTTTTCATTATTGGTTCAAAAAATGATATGTCGAAAACAATGTATTATTCTACTAACAAAAAATTCTCCCAAATAATATAATATTTGAACTTAGGTGGCTTAATCAAGTACGATCCTAATCAATTTTAGTGTTATAAGAAATTAAAAATATCATAAGCAGAAAAGTCCATAGTAGAAATAATGTAAAATAAGTATTCTTTTCATATATAATTCTTCAGAATATTTTTAAATTCTGAACATTTTGTACAAAACAAAAAAACAGTATTGAAGAATAAAGTAGAGTTATTTACTATGTTCATTTATAATAATTATCTCAACTGATATTATGATAAAAGAGAAAACATTATAAAATAGTTTCCGATAATTTATTTAATTTTGTAAAATGTCAGTGCGCGGTCTGTCTTATAAATTGAAAAGCGAAAATCTGTTGTTTTACTGATAAGCAAGTTATAAGTCGTCCTTCTTTTTTAATTTGAAACGGACCGCCTAAAAAATGTTGCGGAGGGGGCCTACACGTTTCTAGTTGTGCCACTGAACTCACTTACAATTTGAAATAGTAAGGCTAACAATCTCGCGCAGTGCTTATTGCAATGCGAAAAAGCAGATCGAACTCACTTGCAAAAGTCAAACTCACAATTCTTTGCTTACTATGAAAATTAGTTATTCATATAGTTTACATGTTCAACTGTACTATTTCAAATATTTATTGAAGCTACTTGTTCTAGTAATCTTTCTTTTTACAATTTGAAGTAGTAATGCTGACTTTAGACTTTGTACATTTTGAGATCACTATCTCATTCAGTATCAAAAACTATTTGAATTGTTTCTTGTACAATGCGAACAAGTAAACTTCAAGTTAACAATACATCAAAGTGAATCTAACTATCTACTTTTTTCCGTGTAAAGGATTTTGACAGTTCTGGGTCACAGCTGTGTAGATCCGACCTACTGGCCTGGGATCCCAAGTAGATACATGATCTACGTTTGGAGACCCCTGCCCTAGAGGATCTTTAGCCCTATTAAACATTGCAATCTAGGAGAGCTACTAAAGGGAACGTTTCGACTGCCCCGAAGAATAAGTCACTAACCAATTTTTCCGAAAACACAGCGTATCACTTCGATGGCAAGTTTGAGCGCGGCTAGGGCGGGCGACTGTTGGTTCTCGCGCTTCGCGCTCGATAATGTATCCACCTCGCGCTACGCGCTCGGTCTTTGTACTTCCCTACATTTACGCAAAATCTTTGACAATTAAATGTGAAATCATCGACAGTAGTAATTTGGTGATTGTGAATTCTCTTTTGTTAAAGCTCCTTCGGCTTTAACGAAAACATTCTCATCACGTATCTCGTGCTTCGCACTCGAATAGCATTTGACCAATATGCAAATTTTTCTATATTATGTTCAACTTTAATATATAAAATGTATACTATATTAATATATGTATGTCGGTTCCGAACTGCTTATTCAGATATAGACAAATAAAGTACAAATTTTATTCTCCATGATTACTTCAATATTCCTTTCTTATTTGCCATTAATCTCTAGTCGTTTTTACAAAAATTTAACTTGTTCATTTGTAATGTTATTTTTCACGATTATATCAAATACTGCACGTCCTATGAGAAAATGGATCAAGGCAAATTTGTAGATATAATTTAGAAGAACAAATTATGACATCAGCTTAAGACCGATTTTAAAACCAAACTGGAGTTCGCAGCCTTTCAAATCTTACGAATTGAAAACTGTAATTTTCCCTTCGTGTTTTTTTAGAATATTTACAAAACGTGATTTTTTGTGAATATTGTTCCTCTATTCGCAACTGCTGAATTGGACAGAACAAAATAAAGCAAATGTATTTTATTATTTTTTCTTTATTTCACAATAATTTTTTTTGTATTTATTGTACAGAGTGTATATAAGCAAATTTGTTTTGGATAAATAAAGAGATTTCCTTTCTACCTATTTTTGTTGTTGCATAGTTCAGATGGAAAATGGATTTTTTAATTTTTAATAACATTTTTTATAATTAAAACAATAACTATCTTTTGAAAATATAGTCTGAAACAAATTCCTATCTTTTTTCCAGATGAATAATTTCGTTAGTTAGCATTTCTTCGTGTCTTGCATGGTTTTGCCCGAAAACAGAATTACTTATTTTAATAACAATTTTTACGAATAAAACAAAAATCATACTTGTTATCAAAAATCTTTTTCTAGCAAATTGGTAGATCTTCTCGAGATGAATCATTTTTTCAATTATTATTCCATCTTACAAAAAAATCTATAGTTTTGCTGTGAAATGGAATTTTTGATTTTTTAAAAAGCATTTTCGATGGATAACATCAGAACTGTTGGCCAAAATGGCTGGTTAACGAACTCATCCTTTCTTTATAGGCCTTGAACTAGTATACCAAGGGGTAGACCAATCAGATAATTCCTTTGGAAGTTACCACGTTTACAGATTAAAATGACAACGACGGCAGGCACGCAGACATGGAATCCACGAAATTCATTTTTCACATAAGATCAATACCTTCTCATTATGATGAGAATGTAATAATTCATTATTTTTTGTGCGATCAAAATTTGAATTTTCGATTTTTTCAAGAAAATTCAAAAAGTTGTCGTGACATTCTTATAGAAGTTCCAAAAACTAACGTTTTTTGTCTGTGACTTTTTTTTTATATTATGCTTTGTTTCGCTTAAAATGTTAATGTTCGTTTTTTTTTTGGGGGGGGGGGGATTTTGAAAATTCTCTAACTCTGACAATTTTCTTTTTATCGAAAAAAGTCGTACGGATAAATTGTTTGAATTTTTGAGTACTATGGAAAGCTGTCCATGGAATTTCTGAATTTGAAAAAAAATGGTCTAAAAAATTTTGAAAATGCTCTAACTTTTTGAATTTCTATCCGAAATAGCTGGTTACCGAAATCGATCTTTCTTTTTGGTCCCAGAAGCTGTGTGTCCGAGCTCAATCCAATCCGATTAGTCTTTCAAAAGTTATCCGGTATACAGACGACGACAACAACAGACAGACAGACACCGACGTAAAAACTATTTTTTCTGACTCAGGGGGCCTCAAAACGTCGACATTTGATGGAATCCACGAAAGTCATTTTTCACATAAAAGCAATACCTTCTCATTATGATGAGAATGTAATATATAGAGATATGACACTCTAGCGAAGTAAAATACAGTTGATACACTCTGTATACGGAAAACTTTGTTGTGTGAGTGACACAAACAGTCAATAGGTATTCACACATTATTTATAGCGTAAGCAATAGACATTATTAGTCTTGCAAAATTCTCCCTCTCTCCCTCCCCCCTCTCTATCATTCTTACACCAATGACTATGACGAACAAAAAATCGACACAAAAACTGTGCATTATAGTCTTATGCAAATATATCTACTTAATTATGTATGGCTAACCAAGATACTCTACCGCCATATGACTCCGAAAGTTTCATCAAATGTTTTGACTAACAAAAAGTTTTGGTGTTTTTTATAGCTTAATCATGAGTTTTTACTCTACTTCGCTATTCGCATACTTCCAGCATTGGTAGAATTATTTGATTTTTATTTCAAAAGTAAAAAATTATTCTACGTCCGAAACAGCATAACCGAGTTATTTTCCATCTGTCACGAGCCATAAATTACGCAATAATAATAAGTTACTTTCTCGCGAAGTGCTCCTCCAGTTTTCACATTGTTTTTAGTTCTCATGCAAAATGTAAAACAAATATTTCGGTGCATATTATATATTCTAATTCAAAATTAAGAACTCATTTCTGATTAATTTCGTAATTTACATTGTACGTGACATAACAAAAAGAAAAAATGTCTAATTTTAATACATTTTACGTAAAAAAACCACAAATTCTTGAGTATAATAAAAATAATAAAAGTATTTAAAAAATAGATTTTTGTATAAAAGTAAAATTATAATTTTAACACCAAAACATAACATCAAAATTGTTCATCCTTTTCATTAGCTCTTATAAGGTGATAAATTACAATACAAAATACGTATCCTATTATAAAAAGTACATGCATTTCGGCTAACTTCATGCGTAGTCCCGAAACCCTATTGGTCAATTCGGTTAGCCATTGACATATAATGTAAGTCACAGCAGGTCACAGTAGAATCCAAAGATATTATAAGCCTAGATGCGGCACGGGGTGTCAGAGCGGAGGAACTATATATATATATATATAGTTAAAAGTTTGTCATAAGGACAACCGCAGGATTTCGCCGGGAGCGGGTGCTAATCTGAAAAATTGCACCCGCTCCCAGCGAAATCGCGGTAAAATTTCAGCTGTAACCACGTCTCACGACCGTGAGATAGGTGGTTACAGTCTGCGACGAACTCAATACGATGGTCCGGCAAAAGTCTCGTGCACCCTGAGGACACGGAGCGACCCAAGGACGACCGCCTTCTGCATTTTCCCCGCAAGTGTCTCAGCATTTTTTTGACACGCAGGGATGCTTTTCAGGCTATTAACCAGTGAAACCTTGGCACTTCCAAGAGCGCCGATGATCAAGACGATTAGCTTAACAGAATATTCCGGGTATAACCGTCGCAACTCCCTTATAAGGTCTTTATACCTCTCTTTCTTTTCTTTCTCCTTGGCTGTGACGTTTTTGTCAGCTGGTGCCGAAAATTCGATAACGAACATGGTTCGTTTCTCGAAGTCAAGGAGAACTATGTCAGGCCTCGAGTGCGCAACAGAAACAATTGTCGAGAATATGAAGTTCCAGTATATGCGGCACTTCTCATTTTCGACAATTGACTCTATTTCTCTAGGAGCGTTTAGCGGAGAGGTATTTGGGCTAATGCCATAAGAGTGACAGAGATGGTAATAAAGCACTCTTAGTGCCGCATTGTGCCTTTGGATGTAGGTCGTTCCCGCATGAGTTGGACAACTAGATAGTATGTGTCCTAGATGCTCGGGGTGTGCATGACACGCTCTGCAACTATCATCGGGAATGTCTTGGCTCAAAATGTGGCGACGGTATGCTAGAGTGGAAATGACACCGTCTTGACATGCCAAAATGAAGCCCTCCGTGCCCGACTTCAATCCGGGTGATCTAAGGAAAGCAAACGTTAGCTCATACGACATCGACTGATCTTCCACATTTCTGTGGAAGATGCCGTGCATCCTCTTGTCGAGGAGCTGTTCGTGGAAGTCTTTCTCCTGTGCTTTCTTAATCCGGGCCTTCAGGAGTGAGTATTCAAGATGGATAAGATTTGATGCATTTTGCTCACCCCTAGTATTGAAGTCAAGGCCGAGTGTTTCAGCAGCCTCCTCCGCTGCTTTGTACAGAAACGCCCCTTTTCCCACTTCTTCGTGTTTCCTGACCATTTTAAGATGAGGGTCTTGTCCATTTGCAACTATATGTGCTGTACCCAGAATGAGTCTGTTGTGAAGGAATTCAAGATTCAGTATTCCGCGACCACCTAGGCGGCGTGAGATGTAA
>CAKNYM010015438.1:0-29058 GCA_932195095.1 Andricus curvator | reverse complement strand
TGAAATGTTAAAAATTACAATTTTGTTATATATTGTTATTAATTGAATATGATTATATTTTAACATGTTCAAGTGGTACATGGGTGGTTTTTAATATATTCTAAGAAAATATCATGTTTATTTACTAAAGTCTCATTTTATTTTTTTAGCCTAATGCTCAGAATATATTAAAAACCATCCACGTACCACTTGAACATGTTAAAATATAATTATTTTTGATTATAAATAATAAATTGAAAAAATTGTATTTTTTAACGTTTCAAATAAGCGCGCGAACGGCAGCCAATGAAGCGCCTTGTGCATCGCATGCGCAGTAGTGCAAGGTGCCCGCGTTGGTAGCACTGAATAGTCCGTCTCTTTCGCTCTAGTGAACTGCATGCCACTGGCCACTGCCGACAAGCAGAGGTGTGACAAGTCCATTACATCCCTAGTTACGACTATTGTTTTGCTGGCAAACACCAACAGTTGTGTTATACTACACCTTTTACATGGCTTACAACTTTGAGTAGATTTGAACAATAGGAGAGTAGAGAGTCAAAGATGGCAAGCAGTGTCTCCGTAGAAGATGGTTTCACCCTCACGTGTGTATAATTGTTTTCTCTTTTTTTCCTCGATAATATAGATTTTCATGAATTCTATTGATAAATTATTATTTAATAACTTGCTTGAAAGGATTAGGTTTATTTCTGTGCTATTTGTATCCAAATTTTTTCTACAAAAAAATTCATCGGTAAACAGAATAAACACTTGCCAAATAAAACCCTAATAAACAATTGTAGTAGGATTATGTATGTTTACGCGAAATTTTTGTATTATTTAATTGGTCGAGTATTGAGCTCCGGCAAATGTTGCTGTATTTGAAGTTTCTAGTCCGGCAAATTTTTTGTGTCAATAAGGAACTTTCTGTTCCGATCATATTTTTTGCTACTTTGGAAAAAAAGTAGAATATTTTACTATTTTATCATAAAATGAGGAATATTAAGTTATAAATACACACAAAGTGTCATATAATCAAGAACTTTACACACTAAAGAATTGCTCATCAGTTCACTATTCCTATAATAATACACTTTATCACTAATTTGCGAATTGTCGAGCAGATGGCAGCACTTCAGATTCGAATCACGAATCCTCACGATCACTTTCCCGTGACCAGTCACTAACACTCGTATTTTTTAAAAGTTAGACTTGGAAAAGGGGTTCGAGATGTGACAGACCACTCTTCTGTGACCAGTCACTAAAATGCCCTACTACAAAATTAAAATACGGCAAAAAATGCCGTATCTGTATACACTACGTATTTAATTACAGTTTAGTACACAAATTATATGCTGGCTATTTCGTTGAATAGTTTTAAAATAAAAAGTGTTTTTGAAGCATCCTAACCTACAAATTTGGACGTAACTGATATAATGCCTGCGTGTATAAGAAAAGTAACGACATTTTTACAAATGTAATATAGAAATTATCATCATAATAATAACAAAAAGTCTTCATAATTTATATTATATTAGTAGCCGGACAAATTTCTTTGTGGAAAATTCATCCGCTACTGGCATGTTATTTTGCAATATCTAAACAAGTAGCTCCGGTCGTAGGTGCATATAAAAAATGTAAAATGAATTTAATATATAATAGAGTTAATTTTCAACATACGTTAATCGAGTGCGACATACGAGACATGGTAAGAATGAATTCGTTAAACCCGAAGGAACTTTAACAAAAGGGAATTAACTATTATCAAATGACAATTGGCAATGCTTTGTCCTTTAATTTAAAAAGGTAAATGCGCAAATATGGGGGTTGCACAAAGACCGAGCACGTAGCGCGAGATCCTATAGGCGAGCCCCCTGAAAAAGTGGAAAATGGCACTTGACTCCATATGCGTTTCTACCCTTTATTTATAATTCGTGTGTGTGAGTTTACTTAATTTTTTTATTTCATAAATATTTGTAAAAAGAAGACCAGAAAATACGCTTGCCATTTGGATTACCTGACGGGTTGAATAAAAGTAGCAGGCTAAATACATTTTGCCCTTATTCATCCCGCTAGTTGGCTAAATAAACTGCTGTTAATATTCAGTCTGTTTATGGAACTAAATAGCCACAATGATAAACATTTTGCCTTCAAGTATGATTATTCGAAAAGAGTATTTTTATGAGACCTACACCTGAAGCTCTTTTTTTTTTGCAAAGTTGAAATATTACTGAAATCAACTGAAAATCAGCGAATACGGGATCTAAAAAAAATATGACGATTTCAAAGTATAGCAATTCAATGAATAAAAACGTTAAATAGGCAAGAACTGCTGCAGAATGCAAGAAAAAAAGCGAAATGGAAAATCGAAAAGAAAATGTTCTGTTCTGACAAACACTAGTCAATGTGCGATCACAAGTAAAATTTACAGAAAAATGTTTTCCAAAGACAGGCATATTTTATAAATCTAAAAAAAAAATTGCTGGATAAAAAAAGTCTGTAAGTGATACGAATTACTAAAAATATACTCGAAAAACCTTATTGAATATACAAAAAATATAAGTCCTGAGTTAAACTTTTTGCAGTTATTATCGACCAAGTTAAAAAAAGTATGATACATCAATTTTTGATTATTTATAGAAGCCTTACTTGTAACTGAAAATCGGTGCATATGACTTTTAATAGGGTTAAACAGTAGTATCAATCGTATATAAGAAAACGCTTAACCTCCATCTTGATTCTGTTATATTTTTAGTATTAATTTTCGTTAGATTGTCCCACGTGAAATTGGCTCTGTTAACTTTGCCCAGGATCAGCTGTCCGGGTACTCTCACCTCAAACTTCAGGCAGTTGATTGTATTTCGCGAAACACTTGATAAATATTACTATTCATCCCTTTATCTCTTACTTTTATGTTTAGAATATTTTCTCCAAAAGGGCGTATACAGTTGCAGTACCATGCCCTAACCTTCCTGACGGCTGACATGGCCACCTATCCTAGCATTATACACGTGAAAACTATTATTATTCAGACCTTTATAACTTACTTACTTTTACGTTTAGAATACTTTCTCCAAAAAGTTGTCTGCATTCCTGTGTCACTCCTATGTTAACCTTCCTGACATTTCCACCCATCCTTCCATGCCCGCGACGTCGTCATGCCACAAAACTCACTAGTATAGTCCGCGAAATATTTGCATCGTTTTTTGATTCTATTATATTGATTTTTAGTTAGCAAATTGTCGTACGTCAACAAAAACAGTTGAAAAACACTGACATGCTAACGGACCGCGACATTTTCAATTGCGCAAATCGGGGCCGTCCGAAACGTTTCCAATTGGAATACATAATATTGCGTAATCTCCGCATGTGAGTACCCGCATACTGCGCGTGTGTTTTTCATGCCAAAGTCGCAACCGTCTCTCGCCCCATGAGCTGAGAAACTGCGTGGGCCAGCAGTTCTAGGAATGTTGGAAGTATCTATCTGTATATTACTATCGATGGTATTTATTGATTTCAAATCGATCCGCGCTTTCCGGCACATGCGCAGTTGAAAAAGTTGCTAAGAGCAAGCGCAGCGATGCAAGGCCGGGGCAGCCAATGAACATCGTTGGTAAAAATAAACTGCCGAATCGCTATAGAGGTGGGGCCCCTCAGCCTTAAAATAATTGGTCAGGTACGTTTCAAGTACGTTAAAATAACGGGAAGTTTACTGTATTATAGTATATTGTGCTACAAGTTGAAAAAGCGAGAGATTTAAAACGAGTGTGAAGTTAGCTACCCGAGCGGAGCGAGGGTGGCTATCATTCGAGTTTTAAATCGTCGCTTTTTCAATGTGTGGGACACCATACTTTTTCTATAATTTGTGCAAAAGTGCTAGTTTTTGTTTACCTGTTTTTTGTGTAAAAAGAAGGCGATTTTTATGTCGATTGACGCAACAATGACAATGTCAATTATCAAAACCATGGCAATAATATGGCAGTAATAATAAGCTGTTTCTCACTATTGAATATTTGGTCCATAAAGTTGAGGGCTTCAAAATTTCCGATTTTTCGTGAAAAAAACCAAGCACAGTATTTTCGGAGAAACTGACGGTGTTTTTTTGCTTTTGCCAAGTGACAAAAGTACATACAAAATACACAACTCGAGACTTTTCAGGAAATTGATTTTAGGTTAGGAACGACAGTCAGAAAATAGAATGAAGTTGGCTGCGCACGATGAACGAGTACACCCGAGGCAGCACGAAACCACCCGAAATAACATTTACTTTTGTCACTGTGCCTCACTTTTATCACTGTCCATTTACTTTTTCCACTGCATCTGTCTACTTTTGTCACTGTTGCCCGGAAAGGTCGGCACTGCGCATGCGCCACGTCATCGACCAAAAATCGATCACTTTTTACACCAAAAACAGGTGGAAAAACTGGCACTTTTTCGCGAATTATAGAAAAAGAATATTTATATAGAAGAGAACTGGAAGGGTTATGTCATTCGCTTGCCTGCTCTAGTTAATATTAAAATTAGAGAATCTCGTTTTTTATTATAAGATAATTTTTTGTAATTAATATATAATAATCTACGATTCATTCATTCTGTCCACATTGAAGCGATTTCTTCTATCATGTCAGTGTGACAGTTTATTAGTACATATACGTCAGTTTGACATCTCATAAAATTGTTTTCAACATGAAGTGGTTCCCCTTAATTTTCAAGTTATTAATTTTTCACTTTAGATTAAAATGATTGAATCTTACGAATCATGATGCAAAATTTAAAAATTAATCATTTTTAACGAATTAGTTTGAAGATCCTAATTTAGGAATGCTTCAGTTTTCAAACAAAGTTGGGAATTGTGTAATTTTTAACACTTCAAGTTTGAACTGAATAATTTTAAAGTTTTCAATTGGAAGGTATATTTCGGCGTCCGCATGAAAAGGAACCTCATGTTCGGTTCTAGTTTAGGAGATATTCGCGTTTTTCTAACTCAAGTCAAAATGATTACTTTCGGGTTTGAGTGGGGGATATTTAGCAAAGTTTGAAATAGTTGAGCGAAAATCGAAATGACAGAAAGAAGGTAAATAGCAATGGATTCAAAAATAAGTAATATCATTGCCAAAAAATGTGGGCTTAGTGTTCTAAAAAATGTAAATATTACAGATGGATTTATGTTTAAGAAGGGGGTTTGAGTCGATCGCGCATTCTGTTAATTTTACACCGTCGATTCGCGAAAAGGGGAAACAATTGGCGGAAACAAACGTAGTCAAAGGTCAAGAATTAAAGTCCAATGGCATGTCCAGAATATGCAGCGACGTAATAAGACAAACATCAATAAGTGCACCAGCATACAAGGTTAACGTTTTAAATACGTTTCACTGATTTTTCCCGTTACACTTCATTGGTTTCCACAGTGCATCTGTATTTCCATATGTACTGTGAATATCAGCGAAGTGTAACTGGAAAAATCAGTGAAACTTATTCAAACTAATATCATCAGTGAAATTTATTTTATGAAGACTTGCTAGGCGAAATAGAGGATGGCGAATGGTATGCCAACTGGGGACGAAGAGTGAGAATACACATATATGTAAGTAAGGTGGTGGTATCGGTGATAGACTATGTGGTCATGAATATGCAAGAACGGGAGGAGACGGAGAAATTCGCAGTAGAGGGGAGAGTGGAATCAGCCATTAAGACTGGATAAGAAGGGAGGGTGGCGGAAGGCAAGGTGGGGAAGAAGTCTCGATAGGGGAGAAGGTGACCTAGACGAGGAAGGCGATAGAGAAGTATCAGGAGCAGTTAGGAAAGGTACGCTTTGAAGGGGAGTTGGTGGAAGAGATATGGGAGGATCTGAAGAAGGTGAAAGGGTATGTACAAAAGCAGGTATTTAGAAAGAAGAAGGGACGAATGGTGTAGCCGTGGTGTGATAGGGAATGTAAACAGATGAAAAGGAAGGTGAAGAGGAAGTACAAGAAGTGGAAAGAGGGTAATCCGAAAAGGGAGGAGTAAGTAGCAATGAGGAAGGGGTTTAGATCGATGTGTAAGAAGAAAGGACAGGAAAAGGAGAAAGATCTGGAAGAGGAGTGAGGAAATTTTAAGACAGAGGGGGACGTCTGGAAGATAATAAATAGGTTTAAGGAAGCGTAGAGTGGGGATAAGCGGGAAGATAGGGAGTGAGGAGTGGAGGGAGTTTTTTAAAGAATCATTTCAGGGCTCAGATTCAAGGAAGAGGGACGGTGGGAGTAGAAGAACGGGGGAGGCAGAGATGGATGAGTTGAATGACGAGGAGATAGAGAAACAGATAAGGAAGTTAAGAAGGTCAAAAGCAGCAGGGCTGGACGAGGTAGAGAACGAAGCATGGCTTTTTAGTACACAAGAGGTTAGGGACAGGCTGAAGGAGGTAGTGAAGAAAGTATGGAGGGGGGAGGGATTCCCAGGAGGGTAGACAGAAGGGTTAATAGTGCCACTGTATAAGGAGAGGAGAGGCTGCGGAAGGATGTCGAGGAGAAAGGAATATTGCCAGAGACGCAGGTGAGCTTTAGGGCGGGTAGGAGTACTATCGACAATATCTACGTTCTGCAGCACGTGGCGGATAGAGAATTAGCGAACAAGGGGTCGAGAGTGTACTCGTTTTTTGTGGATCTCAAAGGCGCGTTTCCTTCGGTGGATAGTGGGAGGTTGTGGGAGGCGACGGTGGATAGGGGAGTGGCGAGAGGGTAAGGGAGATATATGAAGAGACCAAAGATAAGGTAAGAGGAGGGGAGGGGATTTCGGAGGGATTCTGGATGAATAGGGGGTTAAGGCAAGGGTGTCTGGTTAGCCCAACGCTTTTTGCGATTTTAATTGCGGATATGGAAAGTAAGCTGGAGGCCGGGGTGGTAGGAGGAGTCAGGATAGTAGGGGTTAGAATTTGGTCACTAGCGTATGCAGATGACGGTGTTGCTGGCAAGAAGCGAGGAGGCCTTAAAGGAGATGATGAAGAGGTCAAGAAGATACCTGGATAAGAACAGGTAAGAGCTGAATGCGGAAAAGTCCAAGGTTATGGTTTTCAGAAAAGGAGGGGGAAGGGATAAGGGAGGGGAGTGGAAGGGAAAGGCGGTGCAGGAGGTGAAAGAGTTTGTGTACCTGGGCTTCTTGTTTCGGAGGAATGGGGGAGTGGATGGTCACATAAAAGAGAGAGTGACGAGGGCAAATGTGGTGATGAGGCTGGTGTGGGGGTTGAGAAAGAAGTTATTCGCCGATGATTTTGGAAGGTGAATCAAATTGTTTGACTCACTAGTGATGAGTGTGCTATTGTATGGAGTAGAGGTGTGGGGGTGGAAGGAAAGTGAAGAGTTAAATAGGTAGGTTGAAAGGGAAAGGTATTTTAGAACGAATGGACTGCAGATGGAGGAAGTGAGAAGGATGCACGAGGAAGGAAGGTATATGAGTTGGTTAAGAAGAACGGCATGGAGAGAGAGAAGACAGCAGGGGAAGGGAGAATAAGAGAGTCAAGGTTTAACGGGAACTATGTGTGTATTATGGCAAGGGCGAGAGCGCAATATTTGTGTGAGAAAGGAAGTCAGGAGCTTATAGCGAGGATTAGATGTGGGTGCATGGAGGGTTTTAATAGGGTCTGGCTCTCTATGGGGAAGAGGATGTGTGAACTGTGTGGGAGGGGGGATGCAAGAGTGGAGCACTGGTTGGAGGAGTGGGATAAGCATGAAGGTATTAATGCATGAAAGGGGGGACAAAATGGCAGTAGCATGGTTGAAGGGAGTGTTGGGTAATATGGAGAAGAAGAGAAGGAAGGAGGAAGAGGAACGGAGAAGGAAAGATTGTAAATAGGAGAGGAAGTAGATATAAGTAATGTGTAAATATTGTAAGTAGTAGATAAGTAGTAGGTATTAGCCACGGAAGCAGAGTTTGGCAATGCGAGAAAGTATGGACATGCGAGCGAGGCGAAGCGAGGAAGGCAAGGCGATAAGAGCGTGCGGTCTTAGAGATAAGGTATGGATGAATGTTAGTTTTTAAGGGTAAGTTTTAAGAAAATTCTGTAAAAAAATGGAAGCGTAAGCAAGATTGTTTAAGGCCAGCAGGCTGAAAAATAAACGTTTAAATATATATATATATATATATATATATATATAATAAATAATTAATAAAATTAATTATGTTGATGACATACGAAGAGTTGTTGACGCTCGTTGCGTCGTTTATATTCATCGGGAAAAATTTATGGCGCGTAACTGGGGGCTCTGAGGGTGCAAAGATTTTTTATTATCAATTAAATTTCACGCAATTTTCGGAAAATTTTGACCCCCCCCCTCCTTATGTCACGCTTTTTTCGACATTACCCCGTAATCTTTCGCCATTGTCACACTTGGTTAGACCCCCCCCCCTACAAGTGTGATCTAATTTATGGATGGCCCCTCATTTGAAATTTCCAAATTGCTGATAACCACATGCCAAAAAAAACCAACCGATAATACTATGAGCGAATTTTTTCTAACGCTTTACTTAATTTATTTGAATGTGCGAATAAGTAAAATAATTTGTAATTTGAAGCTGAAGATCACGTAATGGTGACTCGTGCTGCGCACTTATACTCTCCAATAATGCCTGGTTTTCAGCACTTTTTGAAAAAAGTACTGTTTTCAGGATTGCTACAGGTCAGTACTCCCGATTCTGCTCCCCAACCGCACTGCGCATGCATCGCACCAACAGCCTCATTGGATGTTGATCGCCCGTTTATTTGAAATAATTAAATATGAAAATCAATTGTTTACTATGTATGATAATTATGAAGCTAAAAAAATATTATGAATTATTTTAAATTAAAATTTGTGAAAAAAGGTGTTCCTTCCTTTGAATTTAAAATCAATAACTTATTTGTAAAGAATAAAATCAAATAATTAATTTAACTTTCACTCTAAAAGATTATTTTGTGATATGAACATTATTTTCAATAATTCTACAATAAAAGTGATAAACAATGATAAAAAACTGATTTACACCTTCAATAATTGCAAAGAGGGCGACATATACAGCCAATGAGACGGCCGATGTGACGCATGCACAGTGTGGGCTAGAAGCAGAATTGGTAGCATTGCACTGTAAACAATAAAAAAATTGTACCACTTATAATGGTAAAATTACCAACAAAAAATTGGTGCAATTTTAATACTCTGATTATGGGATGAATACCACTTGCATGTTAGAAGTTCCAACCAATCTTGTAACTTTACCACTTTTAGACTGACACTATAGCAAGGCGTTGTAGAAGTACAGTTTCTGCTTGTGAGTCTGTGACTTTCAGAGTAGGTAATAAATGGATCTACTTTCAGAGTGTTGAATGTTTTGACGCTGGTACAAGTACAGAAACTGTTAAAAATTCCTTTTTCCAACGTAATCTCACCTCTTGAAATTTATATTGATAACGCGGCGTACTTGCACAGCTCTTAACGCAGTATAAGTACAATTAATTGTAAAGTTTCAAAGTTGCGGAGAATAATGAAAAAAATGGTAAAATTACAATTATTTGTAAAAGAGTGGTTCAGAATGGTATAAATTATGGAAAAATTTATTTACAAAATTGATAAAAAATATAGTATATATAAATATATAATAAGTAGGATATATTGAGTTCAATAAATAATAATATTTTAAAGAGGGGAATTTTTCCCTTTCTTTTAATATGAAATATATTTTTACAACTTTTCAAACTAAAATTTATTATAACTTTGAGTAAAATATTTATCTATTTTTAATTCCATATATCATATTTTGAATATATTTACATATAAAATAAATGTAAAGGTTCAATTTTTCGGCGCATATTGTTTGCGCGCGTGAAATATCGAGCATGATCGCTCGAAGTGCCCCTCATGCCTCATCGTGTCAAAGATATTTTGCTCATGTTCAAAGAACTCGGAGCAACTCAGAGTCGACTTCGACAATTATTGTGTTTTGCCTGTGATATTTTGTGCACATCGTTTCTCAACGATAAAATGTGTATGGAAAAAGACGAATAAAGTTTTCGGAAAGTATTACGGGTGTAATGCCGAGGAGGGAAGTTGGGAAATTGGAAAGCCGTGAAGAAGGTGAAACACATTGAAAGACCTTTCATAAAAAAAGTACAAACTCTTTATTACCACTTACAGCTGCGATGAAGATGGCCAGGTCGTGGCCAGGCACTGGCGATCAGGTCACCCTCGTAAGAGCGTAGAGGCGTAGAGTGATAAGAGGTGCGAAGTTCCGTGGATGCGGAGATGGTCTGGAGAAGGACCGTTGAGAGATCAGGAGCTTCCTTCGGGATCGACTCCAGGGCGGGAAAGCGAGAGCACACACTAGCACTAGCTGGAAACTGTTAACGACCGAACGAACGAGCAGAGACTGAGCAACTGCTGTGCCGTTGCTCGGGACTTAGGGTCTCCTCGGGGGATTCCGTTCCGTCTCGTGTGCGGCCCGGCAACCCTTTCGTGCAGGGTCGTACCGAGTCCCGCGTTATGGTAACAATTCTGTTACACCCCCCTCCCCCGCGGGGGTTCGGGTATATACCTTTAATTTCCGTAATGTGATTGTGCAAGTCTGATATAGTCTCAAAAAAACAAAAGGTATTTAAACAAAAGTATGAAAATCTGCTGTTTTCCTCTCGAGGTTTGCTTTAATAATTTCAAATCTAGTCAATCATCATGTTTTGGTTCCATTAGCATGAGTAAATTTGTCTGTTGGAGTCTGCGGTTGTAAAGTTCTTCTCAATAGGGTCATCCACAAAAATTTTGTTTGCCTTATAGTTGACATTTTTATAAACTTTGACTCTCAAAGAATTAAAATGTGAAATTAAAACTTAATTTAGTTTATTTAATAATTTATAATAATTTATTAAAAAGTGATAAAATATCCACCGTAAATGTCGATTTATAAAAGAAAACATGTGGCGCCCTCACGGCTCGAAACGCGTCGTGTGACGTCACGCGCCATCAAAACCGAAGAAAATACATGGTCAGTTTGATAAAAACAATCGAAATAATTAATTATCAACGTTTTTCGGCAAAAAGGGTTTATTTTTATGAAGTATCAATATGCCTGGATACGTTAAAGCCAGTTCGAATAATTTTCCAAAAGTGAGTACACTTATGATAAGTGATTTCTGTGCGAAGTGCTCCAGATTCAATGTTGCTGAGAGCTGAGACTCGAGGAGTGAATGCGAAAAAGTATTCAAAACGTTTTGAAAATTCAAACCGGTGTATTGTATTGAATTTAAAGTTAGTTATTTGATCAAGATTATAATATCGTATTTATTTTAGTTTAAATAAAAGAAATAGAAAGGAAACGAAATTATCGACTATAGATGTTAACGATGTTAACATAAAGCGAGCTTTAACCTCAACATTCAATACTTTGATTTTGCACTTGATAAAATATAAGAATTAAATATATATTCGCTCTTTAGCGGACACTCTTTTTTAAAAATAGCAGCATGATTCCAAAGTTAAAAAATATATAATTTTATAATACTTGTTGCGCAAATAAACAATTTGATTTTAAGGTTAAAGTGCACATACGTCCCGGCATCCCATATATATATAACACTGTTGAATATCAGTAAAGTACGGGTTTTATGTTATCAAAAAAGCATATTTGATAGTTTTCTATTTTAAATAAAAATATTTGCTTACGTTGAAATGATCTTCGCAACAATATACTGTTGACGTTAAAGATGTGTTAGGGCACATGTCACGGCGAACAATTTTGTACCATTTTTTTCGTTCCTCACCTTTGGGTATAGATATGAATAATTTTCCTGAATTTTTGACAAACGTGCTCTTGCATTGAGGCACAAAACATCAATGTTAGCGCTGATTTGTTTGCATTTTTATGAAAACAGCGTGAATCGCCCGGCTTATTTACAAGCGTTTGGCGGCTAGCTACGTCACATCAAGATGGCGGAATGGGCGCGACAGAAATAGGAATTTTAAATGTGTACAAATTTTTCTTTTTCAAATATAAATTCGAAAAAAAGTTTTTTTTACACTATGCTGGTATTATTAGTGATTTTAGAGCATATACTTTAACCCATTAAAACCCAAGCCGAATCTAGCGATGTTTGCAATTGTTTATAAAAAGTTATTTAAACAAATTACCAAAAATTTCTTTATTTCGAAAAACTAATAGCGGCAATCGATTCTACGGGAAAAATTGCAAAAGAAACCTCTATGGCACATTTTTGTCAGAGTTCAATTTGTTGGTGTAAAATCATTATAAACAATTTCAACCTGTACGAGTGATACCAAACTCGTTGTATCCCAAGCCGAATCTGGCCGAGATAGCCTCAAACTAACTACTGCATCAATGGCGTAGCCAAAAAAAAATTACCCCTGTTTTTTCTTTTGACGTTTGCAATTGTTTATAAAAAGTTATTTAAACAAATTACCAAACATTTCTTTATTTCGAAAAACTAATAGCGGCAATCGATTCTACGGGAAAAAATGCAAAAGAAACCTCTATGGCACTTTTTTGTCAGAGTTCAATTTCTTGGTGTAAAATCATTATAAACAATTTCAACCTGTACGAGTGATACCAAATTCAGGTTGAAATTGTTTATAATGATTTTACACCAACAAATTGAACTCTGACAAAAAAGTGCTATAGAGGTTTCTTTTGCAATTTTTCCCGTAGAATTGATTGCCGCTATTAGTTTTTCGAAATAAAGAAATATTTGGTAATTTATTTAAATAACTTTTTATAAACAATTGCAAAAGTCAAAAGAAAAAAAACAGGGGTAATTTTTTTGGCTACGCCATTGATGCAGTCGTTAGTTTGAGTCTATCTCGGCCAGATTCGGCTTGGGGTACAACGGGTTTGGTATCATTCGTATAGGTTGAAATTGTTTATAACGATTTTACACCAAGAAATTGAACTCTGACAAAAAAGTGCCATAGAGGTTTCTTTTGCAATTTTTCCCGTAGAATCGATTGCCGCTATTAGTTTTTCGAAATAAAGAAATTTTTGGTAATTTGGTTAAATAACTTTTTATAAACAATTGCAAATGTCAAAAGAAAAAACAGGGGTAATTTTTTTTTTTGGCTACGCCATTGATGCAGTAGTTAGTTTGAGGATATCTCGACTAGATTCGGCTTGGGTTTTAATGGGTTAATATGCAAAAATAAAAAAAAAATTAGTGGATGACCCTATTTAAATTGTTTTTCCTTGTCAAAAAGGTTACATGGTATGTAAATAAATTTGAGTAAACCTGCGCGAAACTGATATTGTAGTTCTTTACAATTTTCCCTAGTTTTGTGCTTCAGGTTCCTCTTCTCTCGTTTTTTCGCTTCTGATCCTTCGTGGTTATCTTCTTTCTGAAACAAATATGAACAGAAAAACGAAAAATCCGTCCATGTAGTCGATTGTCGTGGAGATTTCTTGTTTTTAGAGTCGATTGTCCTTTGAGTCTCTTTTTTGTTTGTCTTTGGAGTCGATTGTCCTTTGAGTTCAATTGTTCAATTGCTGTCAATTGTTGTCAATTGTTCAATTGTTGTTGTTTTATTTAGTTACTAATTATTAAAATTGTAAATCCCATTAAAACTATGTAATTTAGTTTATTAACAAAAGGTCAGAGTCAATTTGTTTCCTGTTATAGAATTTTCAATTCTGCGTTCCACTGTTTGTACTGTCTTTCTAAGGTTTATATTTCTTTTTGTATTTCTTATTATATTATCGTATTTTTCTTTCTTCTCAAAGAAGACTGTTACTTCTGTCTTGTACTAGGAGGAAAAATGCTGTTATCTTTCAAATTGTTTGTTAGAGTCGTTTTGCAGTAGTTGTGTTCAGAGTGTTGTTTATAGTTTTTTGAGTTCATTTGTGTCGTTCATGCTATTGATCCAATGCCAGTTTTGCTTTTGTTCAAGTCTCAATATTCTGATTTAAACTCATTAATATTTTCCACGCCTATGTGCCATTATGTGTATTTACATTTTTTAATTTAAAATCATCTATATTCCATCCTCCAATGCTTTTTCCCTTTAGGTTTTTTAATTCGTAAATCGTTGATGAAATTTTCTTTTTGATTATAAAAGGACCTTCGTATTTATCGTAGAGCTTACCTGCTTTTTTGTCTGCCTTACTTGATAGTTTTGTTACTACCTTTAGTACCCTGTCGCCTATTTTATATTCTGTCTTTCGTTCACCTTATCTAAATTTTTCTGGACTTCCTCTTTTATGATTTGTAATCTTCTTAGTCTATCTGTCCATTTGTCCATGCTTTGGAACTCGATTTCGCTATCGTTTCCTCTATTCTTTCTGAGCGACTGAATTGGTTCTAATTCGCGAGCTAAATTTAAAAACGCTGGGGTGAATTGTGTTGACGAATTTTTGCTAGTATTAATTGCGAATTGCAGATCGTCTATGTGTTCGTCCCATGTGCAGTGATCGTTTTCTATATAGGTTTTAATTATTTGTTTAATTGTCCTATTGTATCGTTCTGTCGGGTTAGCTTGTGGATAATATTTTGGCGTTTTCGTGTGTCTAATACCGAATTTTCCGCTCATTACCTTAAAGTTTTGTTGACAAATTCTGTGCCATTATCGGTGTGGAGAATCTCTATTGTTGTTCCGTTCGCTTTTTTTAATCGGGATTATTTCGACCCATTTTGTGAAAAGATCCACAAAAACTAATAAATATTGGTTCTTTCTCATTTTTGAAATCGGTAATGGGCCCATGATATCTGCAGCAATCATGGTCCATGGTTTTTTCGACGATTATTTTTCCCATTTGTCCTAATTTTGGTTGGTTACTCGGTTTGGTTCTCTGACAAACTTTACAATTTTTTACGTATTTGATTATTTCCGAATACATCCCTGGCCAGAAGTAGTACTCTGAAATTCTCGCTTGCCAGGGTGTATTGGTTTTATGTAAAATCTGACTTAGTCGGTTTTCATCAAATCTCCACGTTTTGAGATCCACAAGTCAGAAAAGACCATTTTTACGAAGGTGTCTGTCTGTAGTCTGTAATCTGTAGTCTGTCTGTATTCTGTATTCTGTCTGCAGTGTGTAGGCACGATAACTTTCGAAAAAATGATCAGATTGGATTGAGCTTTGGCACACTTTTTTAAGACCTAAAAGAAAAAGATAAGCTCGTTAGCCAGCTATTTTGGATAAAAATTCAAAAAGTTAGAGCATTTTGAAAATTTGTGAGACCATTTTTTTTAAGAGTTAAAAATTCTATGTACCTACAAGATTATCATAACAACTTTTTGTGTTTTCTTGAAAAATCGAAAATTCAAATTTTGACCCTACAAAAAATAATGAAAAATCAACAAATTTGTGATGAATTATTTTTTTATAGGACGCGTGGTTTTGGTTTTAATCGTGAAAAATGACATTACCAAATAAACAAAAGATCAAATTTTTTACATTCTCATTCTTATAAGAAGGTACTGGTTTTATGTGAAATTTAACTTAGTCGTTTTTCATTGAATCTGCACGTTTTGAGACCCTGTGAGTCAGAAAAAACGATATTTAAGAAGCTGTCTATCTGTAGTCTGTATGTAGTGTGTAGTCTGTCTGTAGGCACGATAACTTTCGAAAAAATGATCGGATTGGATTCAGATTTGACACACTTTTTTAAAACCTAAGAGAAAAAGGACAAGTTCTGTAGCCAGCTATTTTGGATAAAAATTCAAAAAGTTATAGCATTTTCAAAATTTTTGAGACCATTTTTTTCAAGATTTCAAAATTCTATGTACGGCTATTCGTAGTACTCGGAAATTCGAACAATTTGTCCTCACGAAAAACGACACAAGCCACGAAAAAAATAAATAGACAAAAGCTGTTCACCCAAAAAAGAGCTACAAATTTGTTATTAATCATTTCTTGATAAGAGGCGTAGTTTTTGTTCAATCGTGAAAAATAAAATTACAAATAAACAGATTAAATTTTTTGGCAAAAAGACACAAGGTACAATAAAATGTTTGATAAAACCTTTTTTTCTCGCGAGACTCGTGATGAGAATGTGTTCGTTAAAGACGAAGGAGCTTTAACAAAAGAGAATTCACAATTATTAAATTTCAGTTTTTGATGGTTTGACCTATAATTTCAAAAGTCCTATGCAAAAATGTGGTGGATGTACAAGGATCGAGCGCGAAGCGCCATATCCAACAGGTGCGTGCCTCAAGCGCGCTCAAACTTGGGAGCCGCACGCGCAGCGCGCGATGAGAGTATGCTCGTCCAGCGGGTAGATTTTTTCTATGTATATTATGTTAAAATTCCTATTTCTATGTATACTTTGACTTTTAAAAATCATAAAACTTGGTCGGGGGAAAAATATTTGACCGGGAAAAAACCGGGAATTTCAAATTGCCTGATCACTAGACACCCTGGCTTGCGTTTTTTCGGAACCTAAATGTCCTGCTTGTATGTCATCGTGATTTTCTTTTAAAACCTGTATTCGTAATTTTTTCGGTACGACGAGTTTCCATGGGTTAGAGTCTGGTAAAAGAGTAAATTTTAGTGGGTCAGTTCTGTGAAAATAGAGTTGCGAATCTCTGATTCGCCATTTTTCGTGTTCTTCCGGTCTTTTTTTAACTTGTCTTATTTTTTTTGAGTACCAGTTGTCTGTTTTGTCATCAATGTCCGCTTTCGGTTTTTCGATACTACACGCTAATGCGAACGCGATTACTTTTGGTGATTCTCCCGATCTCGACAGGGCATCAGGGACAAAATTTGAACTACCTTTACGATATATGACTTCGTAGTCATATTCGAGAAGTTCTAGTGCCCATCTGGCTAATCGGCCAGTGGGATTTTTTAGGTTATGGAGCCACTTTAACGCTAAGTGGTCCGTGATGACTTTAAAGCTGTACCCTTCTAAATATGGCCTAAATTTTCGTATGGCCCAAACTACCGCTAGGAATTCTTTTTCTGATGCCGAGTACCGAGATTCTGCGCCGTTTAGACTTCTACTCGCGTATGTTATCACGTAATTTATGCTATTAATTGTTTGTGTAAGTACAGCTCCTAACCCCGTATTTTCTCGCGTCAGTTTCGAGTTGGAAGGGTTGTGTGAAATCTGGGCAGGTTAAAATTGGTGCTGAAGTTAAAAGATCCTTAATTTTTTGGACAGCCTCATCTTGTTCTAATCCCCAATCCCATGGCTTATCTTTTTTGAGTAATCTGTTCATTGGTTCTATTCTTTCGGCAAAGTGTTGGATGAATTTTCTGTACCAACTTGCCATCCCTATTATGCGCTGTAATTGTTTAATATTTTTATGTTTAGGGAATTCTATGATTGGTTGGATTTTTTCGTCATCTATTTGGAGTCCTTTGTCGTTAACTTTGAAATCAAGGTATTTGATTTCTGAGCAGCGGAATTCGCATTTGTCCGGGCTGATTGTTAAATTTGCTTCGTTTATTTTGTCTAGTACGATATTTAAATATTTCAAATGATCGTGAAAATTCTGTGTTACTATTACAATATCATCTAAATAACAAAAAACGTTTGGCTTTAAATCTGGAGTGATGATTTTATCCATCGGTCTCTGGAAAGTGGCTGGAGCATTGGTTAAACCGAATGGCATCCTTTTAAGTTGATACATGCCTTTTCCAGGGACTGTGAATGCTGTAATTGGTTTTGAATTTTCTTCTAATGGAATTTGTAAATACGCTAATTTTAAATCAATTTTGGAGATAAATTTTGCCGATCTTAACGTGTCCAGTATTTCTGTCATGAGTGGGATTGGGTAGAGGTCTTTTTTAGTAATATTATTAACCTTTCTAATGTCTAAACAAAATCTTTAATCTTTTCCCGGTTTTTTTATCATGACTATGGGGTTAGGCCAATGTGAACTGGAGGGTTCTATTATGTCCTGTTCTAATAATTTATCAACTGTTTGATAAATTATTTCTTTGATTTTAGGGCTCACGTGGTAGTATCGCTGTTTTATAGGATCGTGGCCCTGCACGTCAATTTTATGTTTCGTTAAATGGGTTGCCCTATGTTCTTTTCCCTGGTGTATTTTTATTTTATTTTCTAAAAGTTTTTCTAGTTGGGATTGTTGGCTTTCGTTCAGCTCAAAATTACCTTCGCAGTACTCTGGCGAACCATACTTTTGTTCGTTGATTTTTCCGAAACTATCCGTAATATTATTTTATCTTATTGCTTTATTTTGGAAATTAACCCATTGATTTCTGTTATCAATTTCCGGTATCTCGTTTGCTTTTTTGATTCCCTTTTTATTTTATTTTAATCAGTAACTTTTTTATTTTTCCAAATGTTACTGTCACTATCCTTATATTTTTCCTCGTATTTTTTATTGTAAAATATTTTTACCGAAATATTTTTCTTATTATTCCTTTTGACTTTTGGTTTGCCTAATGTAAATAAGTCTTCTATGCTTGAGTCGTCGCTAGTGTCGGGGGTGGGGATGCTCTCTAGGGGTTGGGATTGGTTGCTCGTGGGGATGCTTATTAGGCTAGGGATATCTTTCGTAGGATTTGTTACAGGAATTTGGGCGTTTTTGGTTTTTTGGGATTGGTTAGGATTGACGGGTACAATGGGAATTTCACTATTTTCTAACTTTGGACTATTTTTCTTAAGCTCTCTGGTACTTTTTAAATTAATTTTACCTCCGAATGTCGGTTTAGTCTCTATTGTGCTATTGTCTTTTTCTTTAATCCCTGGTTTATTTCTATTTTTTTCGTTTTTAACTTCTTTATCAACTTTTACTGCCCTGTCAGGTTTATTTTCGGTTATTGGGGTGGGGAGTGATGTAGGGTGTGCTTCCTTAGGATAGCGGGTGGCGGGGCTACCTGGTAACCACCAGGTCTCTGAGTCGAAATCTAGGGTCATCCGTAGAGCTTTTAACATGTCTGTACCTAAAATGCCTACGGATTTCAGTTTTGGGACTAGTCTGAACATGACGTGTTTTATTTTATTCCCGATTATAATTCGGATTACTGCTTGTCCCATTATATCTACAGTTTATACGTTTCCGACCATTAATTTGCGTGAAATTGGTTTGAGAATTTAAATTTTGGAATTTTTTATTTCTTCCAATAATTCGTTGCCCACGTAGGAATGTCTGGCACCCGTGTCTACTAAGATTCGAAACAAATTATTTTCGAATGTTGTCATTAAGTGAAAACGCGTTTCTGTCGCTTCGTCCTTATCCGAATTTAAATATTCTGGCTTTTCGGTATTAGTTTGTAATAATTTTGATTCTAATACCCGCCCCTCCAGTTTCCCTGGTTGTATGTGTAATATGGGCATTCTCTTTTGAAATGACCCGTTAGACCGCAAATATAACAATTACTATTGTTTGTTGCAATGTTTGTGCGTGGATTTAAATTTTGATTTTTGTTTTGATCGGAATTTATTTTATCTTGGGAATCTTTATGAGAATTATTATCACGTTTTTGGTTTCTGTTTCCGTAATTTGGTTTCTGGGAATTTTGTTTATTATCTTTGTTATTACTTCCTGAACTATTTCCCGCTTTTTCTGTTGGGAATTCGATCATTGGGTTACTTTGACCTTGATTTGAATCTAACGTCATTTGATTAAACATTGGTAACATTTGATTATAGGGGTAGGATGGATATCTTTGTCTATTGTTCTGGAATCTAGGTTGATAATTTGGTTGGAAACCACGTGGGAATCTGAGTCTGAAGTTAGGTCTGAAATTTTGTTGGTATTGATTTGGAAAAGGTAGAAATGGAAATCCAAATGGTGAAAATAGGAATCGATTTTTGTATGGTTTTTTACCCTGGTTATTTTGACTTTGGTTTCCGTTTTGGTTGTTTTTATTTTCCCTGAAATCTTTATTATTCTCCGAATTATTTTGATCCCCGTTACCATTATTACGCTTTTGTTCGTTTTTATCATCAATTTTAGGTTCTGTAATCTGTAAAACTTGCCCTCGAATTTTGGATTTGGCTAGCTCAGTTTCCCATTCATTTCCTAAGTCTTCTAATTCCTCAAAAGTTTCAAAGACGTTACGTTTAATGTACATTTTATATTCTATTCTTAGGTTTTCGTACGTTCTGCGCAATTCCCATTCCAAGCTTTTTCTAGGGTAAAGTTTAGTAAAAAGTTTTCTAATTTCTGTCACGTAAGAGTGGATGGCTTGTGTCCGTTTTTTGGTTGCAGAATTTTATTTTTTGTTTGGTTTCTTCTGAAAATCGTTCGTCAATATAAGCATTTTTGAAGTCTTCGTAAAAGTCTGATAATGATCTCCAAGAGGATTTATGTATTTCGCACCAATCTTTTGCGTCTTCGATTAATAGTGCGTCTAGATTTTCTAAAATATCGTAGTTTTTTATTCTATATCCACGTTTAAATCTGTTAAGTTCTGTTAGGAAATGTGCCAGACTGTCTTCTTTGTTATTTTTAAACTTTATGGGCCAATTAGTCATTATTTGAAAGGAGGTTTGGATCATTCCGAACGGAAAATAAGTTGCTGGAATTGTTTCGTTATTTACATTATTATCAGATTCCAACTCTGTGTCTGTATTATTTACGTGTATCCGTGAACGTCTGTTTGACGTATTGCTTGGTGTCGAGAGTCTATGTCGTCTGTTTTGATTTGATTTGTTACTGTTCTCTAAAGGTTCGCTGTCATCGGAGTTTTGTAATTTTAAATTGTTATGTCTCAATCTACTACGGTTTTCAATATTATTCTATATAAGTTGACGAGGTTCTTGTGAATTTTCGCTTAAGTCAAATTGGACGGAATATCTGTTATGGAATTCATTTCTATTTTTCCTGACATTTGGTTCGATTATTTTCTTTCTATGTTCGAATGAGCTATTTGCCGGCGGATCTAGTCTAATCTCTAAATTTTTTACCCTTTTTCCCCTTTCTTTAAAGAATCTTTCCTTTTGTTGATTCATAAATTCGTTAAACTCTGCACTTTCTAAAAGTTCATCTGTTTCTAACGTGAACTGTGTATTATTTTCCAAAAAGGAATCGCAATCAAAAGTTTTGTTGTTTATTCCTGGTCTTATTTTGTTTCTGGGGTAAGGTCCGTCTAGGTTTGGTAGATCTTCGTGATCCCAAAAGAGTGTATTGTCAATGGGGTCAAAGGTTCTGTTTCAATTCTCTATTAGGTCTGTAGTTGTTGGTGGAGTTATTTTGTCTTTGTCTGGTATGTTTCTCATTGGGGTTTTTACGTTTTTCCTGGCGAAACCTCTACCGCGACCTAATGATCTGTTAATTAATTTTGGGATTGCTCCCCTACTTTGGTGTGTCTCATTAGTCAAATTAATGTTTTGATTTGGAAGTGTAGTGGCAACTTCCAAGTCTAGATTTTCATGGTCGCTTTCCATTATGGTTGGGTCAGTCATTTTATTTTTAATTTTACGCGACCTGAGTTCCATTTAAAATATAAATCTAGTCAGAGTTGTCTTAATTTGACACCCTGTATATTTTATTTTACCTATTTCATACTTTGACATTTTATAAGAGTCTTGTATCGTGGTTTCGGAATTTATTTGGTTTAAAATTAGATAATTTAGTTAGATAATATTTTAATTATTTCGGGATTCGAAATTGAGTTTATTTTTGCTCTCCAATATTTTATTTACGAAGTACGTCGCGTGACCTTGCCGCGAGTCGTAAGGGTACGGGTTGCGCGTGTTCACTTCTTACCGCGCTTGGATTTCTCGCCGCATTGGGCGATTGAAATATTCAGCGAGAATCAAAATGTATGTTATTCCTCTTTTCAGGTGTCATTTCCCTTGAGTAATTTCCGCAGCTTTTGGTTTTATTTTTGAAATAATAAATTTCTAATTTCTCCCAAAAAATACGATAATTCTTTTAAAACACAAATTTTTTCTTGTATTTTATAAATCGATTCTAGATTTATTTTTCCTGGATTTTACTTCGATTTTAATAATTTAGAAATGAAATCTCTCACATTTATTTCCGTTTTTGGTTTCGTTTTTATACTTATTTTGGCTTTTCTCTCTACTTTTATCTTTTTCGACAGGTCTCGAAAAATATTATAGCATTTTATTACATATGCAAATGGCACATAATCGTCACTTATAAATGGTACATAATCATCAATAATAAATGGCACATGTAAATCCATAATAAATGGCACATGTAAATCAATTCCAATAAATCATTGGCACACAAGAAAAATCATTTGCATAAGCACAAAAAATCATTAAGTTGGCATATAAATGCATAGAAATTAATGGCATAAATCAATCAGAATATATCATAATCATAATCACAAAACAATAAAAATTTGGCAAGACACATATAAAATCACTTCTCGTAAGTATATTCATCGAAAATGATGGTAATTTCAGGCAATTTGCAAGGCATGGATCAAATAGCATGCAAAAAGATTTAAAGAAAAGTTCAAAAAGTCATAGAGTAGTCCTATAGGTTTGAGTTGAATTTAATTTGCGTCCTCCTTCTCGCAGGTTTCATGGTTGTTCAAAAAGGAAACGTGTGGGATTTTAGGTTGGGCCCACACTTGTAGTTATTTTCTACAAGAAACTATCCACCTAGAAACACTACCCGAATCGGGTAGTGTCAGGCCTACCCTGAAAGGGAAATGGCTTAATGGTATACTACTTTTATTAATGGAAGGTTAAAAAAGGTATAAAATTTAATTATAATTAATTTATTGAAACATTTTACGAAGTTGCTTTTAAAATCGTTGTCGTTTTTGAAGAGGACAACATTATTTAAGATTTCAATTACAAATAATTAAGGTTTCTCTTTCAAATTTAGTTTTCTTTTCAAAAACGTGTGAATCTAATCATTTGGAATTCAAATTTGAAATATCTACTGGTTAAAAATTAAAATTATTCTGCTCTACAAACTTTACTGTTTATGAAGATACTTCAAATTGAAATTGTTGATTTGCAAATCGATGAAATTTTGATTTTTTGCATTGCAATGTTTGTCGGTTTAAGATTATTTATTCTTAGACTTCCATTTTAAATTTAGAGGTCTCAAAGTATCACTGACCCACGGTGTAATGATTTGGAATTTGAGAACCTTCCAACTACAATAAATGAGAATATTTCTTCAATTGTATTTTTTAAACATCTCGCCTCCGGACACAATATGTAGAGCAAGAAACAAAACGTAAAAACAAGGCCCTTACTTTAAACAAGGCTTTAAAAAAATAATTCCAAATGATTTCAACACAATTTAAACAAATATAATATGGGGCTTCTCAGTTGAAACAGCCTGTTTATTGTAGACTTAAGTTTTTCCCGCATTTGTGGAATTCAGAAAGAAGCCAAATTTTGTTCTTTAGAAACTTTCTTCTCAGAAAAGCAATTTTTCTGACTTGAAATTTGATAGCAATAAATATCTGAGAGGGCTTCTGCATTTTATGAGAATGCATTTCATAATAGTTTAGTGAATTCAGTAATAATATACCTTATTAGCAACAATTCATCGAAAACAACAGTCGCAATTACGAACATTATTTTATACAGTGAACGAGGTGTAAACTGTAAACTCGTGGACAGTGTTTATTGTCTTTAGGGTTATAATAAGCATAACATGAATCATAATTGTTTGGTCGTTCCGATAAATTCTATATAAATCCTAATTTCTTAATTGTAAAGGAGGGTGGTCAATAAGGACTGTTTTGGAGCCCAGAATAAGAAAAAAATTATTTTTTTGTGCAACTCAAAACTATCAAAAATGTGAAATACCTTGCCTGATCGTTTATTTTGAATCATTATTGCGTCAAAATATTGTATTAAACTAATTTTTTTCTAATTCTAATCCCAAGAACATGCTTTATTGACTCTCCTTCTTTTGAAGTACGAGGTGTGGACAAAAAGTTCGTGGACTGAGCTTACCAAATATCTAATTTTGATTATTCCGAAACGCAGATGTGGTCACCCTCGAAGTACTCTTCCGCTGACAGAATACACATGGTACAACGTTTCTTCCATTCTTGAAAGCAGTGCTGCATGTCCTCCTTTGTCAGTCCTTTTAGGAGCTTCGTCGTTTCTCGTTTTATGGTATTGACATCCTCAAAATGTTGACCCCGCATAATATTTTTCACTTTGGGGAACAGGTAGAAGTCGCAGGGGCCCTCTTCAGGCGAATAGGGAGGGTGGTCGATCGTAGTGATATTATTTTTGGCCAAAAACTCACGCGTAACGAACGCGGTGTGCGCAGGTGCATTTTCCTGATGCAGGATCCACTTACATATGTTATGTGTGGTTCCCCACTTGGGCCCATTTAGTATCCAAGGTCTTTGTTTCAGGCGTCATTCACTCTATTATCGCTCTGTTTACAAACTATTTGTCGCCACACTTTTCTGTCCTGGCATACTACTCTAGCTTCCTTCACGTCCATGCATTTTTGTATGCAAGCTCTCGTGTTTCTATGGCCTCTTATGTCTCTTCGGATTAGTGTCTCATTCACAGATTCTAACCATTCTTTTGGCGGTCTACCTCTGGGCATTCTGCCATTTACTTTACCTTTACAGTACCCACCCACTTATCGCACTACCAGATATCGCGACTTCCCCTACTTGTTTTACTCCCACTGCCGACACATGTAAGCGCACGCATTAAACAAAATGCTCGCGCGTAAACAATTTTTTTTTAAATATTGACATTCAGTGTAACCTACTTAAGAGGTTAATACTTAATTCTTCCTTTAAATTTAAGTACGTAAATTATAAATGGCTAGCCATTCTAGACCGAATAAAAAAAACCAGAGTTCTTAAACATTAAACTTTTTTTCAAAGAACACTTGTAAGAAAACACTACGTTTTTTATGATTCATAGGTAAGATTAGTATAATAACCTCTGAATATTCTCTCCTACTTGTTTAATTAACTGTCAAATTTTGACATTACCTTTTCGAATAGATTCGATTTTCTCAACCAATCAGATATGAGGATAAAGCGCAAGATGAGAAAGATTTTTGATGTAGTGGGGGAACTCACTTAACGCGAATCCCAGTCCCAGCCTTTCGCGATAAGTGAGAGGGTACTGTATACACTTGTTTGGTCAGTCGTTCATCTTTCATTCTTTCAAGATGACCGAACCAGCTTAACTGATTTTTTCCCATGTGTCAACTATTGTCTCTTTCGCACCACATTATTTGAGGATTATCTCGTTTCGGACTTTGTCCGTCAGTGTTTTCCCGCATATTGTGCGCAGAGGTTTCATGCCAATCGCGTTAACCCTCTGCCTTGACCAGCGTATCCCCACTTTGTAATCTACACCACGTGACCACCTCACCGATACAAAGTACATGAGTGTTAGTGCAAGAGTTTCGGTATCTTATCCATTAAAAAAGTGCATGGGCCCTCTGAATAACATTTTCTTAATAATAGTATATTATTGATAAAAAATATTCAAAATAAAGTATCAGTATTAAAGTTTAAGAATATTAATCAAAATTGCTTCAAATCGGATACAAAATGACAGATTTATGGTACGAAATCATCATGTGGAACATAACCTCAAGAAGGAAACGTCAAATTGAACAAAATACCTTTGACTGGAAGAATTGTTCAAAATTCATTTAATTTAAGTTGACGTTGTATACTAACACGCTTTTTTGTCTGCACAATGAAAGTAATAATCAAAAGAACAATTTTCATGTATGAAGAATGAGATCTACCTTTATGCAAAGAAGAATTCTTTGCTTATCATAATCAAACAAAAATGTTAATCAAAATTGCTTCAAATCGGATACAAAATGACAGATTTATGGTACGAAATCATCATGTGGAACATAACCTCAAGAAGGAAACGTCAATCATTTAACTTTGTTAAAAAATTATAACCTGAATAATCTAAAAAGGATAATGAATTAGAAATTAGACCATTCTAAATTTGTTGTATGATTTTGTTCCTTACCTGTCACGGAAACATAACTTCTCCTTCCTACTATTGCAGAATGTGAAATGACCTTCTAGGCGCGAAAATGGCATGAAATCTTGCGAAAAATCGTTTTAATACACAACGTCACCTTAAATTGAATGTAAATTAAATGAATGTTGAACAATTCTTCCACTCAAAGGTATTTTGTTCAATTTGACGTTTCCTTCTTGAGGTTATGTTCCACATGGTGGTTTTCGTATCATAAACCTGTCACTTTTATCCAATTTTGAACAATTTTGTTGAATGTTCTTCAACTTTAATACTGATACTTCATTTTTAGTACTTTTTAATGATAATTTACTTCTTATTTAAAAACTTTCTACCGAGGGGCACTTGTGCCCCTCGAACTAGCTATACGATACAGCTCTGTCGCACATACACACATCACGTTACGTAAATGAGCACTACTATTGGTTGTTCCCTTTCTACATGCCTCATTTGACGATTTTTGACGATAACGGTCAAATGACCAGGCAGAGGGTTAATGTTACTCCTGTCCTTCTCTTGACAGGTCCATGTCTCGCTACCGTATAGTACAGTCGGTACGAATATATAATTACGTATGTCCATTTTAGCTTTTTTTTATATGTTTTTATTTCTGAGCATGCACCCTGCTCTACCGATAACCTGCTTACCCTTATTTATGCGCCTATCTAATTTCCCATCTATTTTCCCGTCGCTAGTGAATAGGCTACCCAGATATACGTACTGGTCTACTTGTTCTAATCTCTCATCATTTATAACAATCTTGTCATCTGCGAAAGCTAACCCACGTACCTTCACTGTTTCGAGATCTACACCTTCTTCGTCGAAGAGGGCCATTCTCAGACACTTCTCCATAAATATGATAAATAGCCATAAGGACATAACGCATCCTTGTTTCACGCCTTGTATAATATCGAACCAGTCACTCAGTTTCCCATTTACTCTTACACTCGCTTTACTACCTGTATATATTGATTTTATTGCTTGTAGGAGCCATCCATTGACTCCGTACTCTTTAAGAACTTCCCAAAGTTTACTTCTATTTACCTTGTCAAATGCTTTTTCTAGGTCAACAAATGCACGGAAAACTTTCTTTCCTACTCTTAAGCCTTTTTCTGTGATCTGTGTTAAACTAAATATCTGATCTGTACATGATCTTACGGGCATAAATCCACTTTGGACTTCAAATATATTTTCTTCTGTAATTTTCATTACCCTACGAATGAGTATTTTTGAGTATATTTTACTTACGGTACATAGTAACCTGATACCTCTGTAATTACTGCAGTTGCTTTTATCTCCCTTTATTTTGTATATTGGTACGATAATCGCTTTTCTCCAATCGTCTGGGACTTCTCCCATCTCGATACATAAATTTATCAATTCGCACAACCTGTGAGGTATGTACTCGCCACCGTATTTAAGCATTTCAGTGCTAATACTGTCTACACCGGCAGCCTTACCATTTTTTAAGCTCTTAATTATATATCTAATCTCAGTGACAAAGACTTTTTCAATTGGATTTTCTAATGCATTATGTTCTATGTCGCATATCTGTTGTCTTATAGCTTCAACTCCTAATAATTCTTTAAAAGAGTCTATCAAAGCGTTTACTATACCGTCTGTATCATATATCATTTCACCTTTGCTGTTTCCCATGCTGACAAATTCTGTACTGTAGTTCCCTCCATCTTTTTAAATATTAGTTTCTTGCTTCCTTCAAAGCTGTTTTGTACTTTCCTCTCTTCTTCTGTTCTGATTTTTTCTTTACTCTCCTTGACTAGTCGTTTAATTTTCCTCTTTTTGTCTTTGTAATCATTTTCGAGTCTATTTCTCTCCTCATTGCTAAGACCTGTGATGTTTAATGTTCTCTTATGCGCTTTTTTCTTTTCTTGCTGGGCTGCTTGAATTTCATCATTCCACCACGCATCACCAGACTTTCTTCCTGCCACTGCTGTACCACACACTTCAATTGCAGTTTTAACAATGATATTCCGTAACAAAGTCCACGCGCCCTCTATATCTTTATTGCTTATAAGCGTTTTCCAAGTTGCCCTATCTATGCGTTCGCTTAACTTATTTTGAAACTCAATTCGCACTTCCGGTTTCTGTAAATTTTCAATCTTTATTCGCGTTTTTTTCGTTTTGTTTTGCTTTCTTCCTTCTCCATCCCCGCCCTAAGTTTATTTTGGAGACTAAAAGGTAATGATCAGTATTGCATTCGGAACCCCTCATGACTCTTGTATTTTTGACTAGGTCTCTTAGTCTTTCATCCGCAATAACGAAGTCAATTACACTGTGGTTATTTCCTTTACACCAGGTGTACGTGTGGATCATTTTATGTCGAAACCAAGTATTTGTAATAAATAGGCCCTTTTCTAAGCATAAGCTAACTAATTTTCCCCCGTTAATTGAAATAAAAAAATTAGTTACAGCAGGAATTTATTTAATAATCCGTTTTAATAAAAAAAAATTATTAAATAATATAAATATAATAATTATATATATTGGGTTAATAACTATATTAATTGCTAGATTGAATGCTTTAATAAAATTTGATTTAAAAAAAATTATTGCTTTTTCTACTTTAAGGCCATGTTACGAGTGGGTCACGTGACCGGATTCCTACCTTACGGACACTTTTTTTCAAAATCAACTTACGTTCGCACGAAACGCGATATCGAGTTGAAAATTTGGGATAATAAATAAGAAGCGCTAAGAAAGGCGGCTCGGGTCCTAAATTTTTATAATTATGAGAAAAGTTTTTTTTTTGTAAATAATTTTTTTTTGCTTTTTTCATGATTATTAAAATTTAGAACTAGAGCCGCCTTTCTTGGCGCTTCTTATTTAATATCCCAAATTTTCAACTAGATATCGCGTTTCGTATGAACGTAAGATGATTTTGAAAAAAAGTGTCGGTAAGGTAGGAATCCGGTCACGTGACCCACTCGTAACATGGCTTTAAGGCAATTAGGATTAATAATATTAATATTATCTTTAAATTTAACAAACTATGAATGAACTCAAATATAGTTAATTTATTACGTATTTTTTTTTCTTAAAAAAAATTTAATAATAATAATAATCTACTAATAATAATTAATAATATATTTATAAATAATAAATAAAATATTTTTTATATTAAAATTTTTTAATTTTTTTAATTGGAAATAAAATGTAATTTTTATATATTATTATCGATTAGCGATTCGAACTCGAAAGTTCATCGCCTCATC
>CAKNYM010015437.1:0-24068 GCA_932195095.1 Andricus curvator | reverse complement strand
GACAAAATTTTTCCCCCATAAACTACTATCCAATAGCACAACGCTTTTCCTAAGTTTAACTTAGATCGGACAACTTTGACTTTTTGAGTGGGTACACTTGAGAAATAACGCCCCATATATATATATATATTTTTCAGGTTTTCTAAACAGTATTTTAGCCTTTAAATGTTATCATAGAAAAGATATAAATATATATGAAAGTACTTGTTCAGTGTCTTTTGAGATGTCCTAGAAGTTGTCTTAACGATAGTAGAAACGACAGACATAGAGCGTCTTATAGCCATCTGAAAATTGTCTTCTTAATGTCGTTACGACTTTCGGCATGAAAGTCATGAGATATTTTTGGATGTTTGAAAGACGTCTTAAAGATAGCTTCGTGCCCACTGGGAATGGGGAGCGATCTTTCTCTGTTTTGAAACGAGTTAAAAATTATTTAAGGAACTCGATCGGGAACGAACGTTTATCTGCATTAACATTATTTGTGGCGAATGCAGAACTTGTCAATGAGATGAACTTCGAAGAAATAATAAGCGTATTTGCGCATTCGAAAGCGAGAAAACGTTGTTGAAACTCCGAAACACTTCACAACTCATTTATCTGTGATTAGCAATACGTGAAAAATGTATATTTAGTGCAATAAGTACGTATGGCAAATATACCTGTATTTTGTCAACAATATGCTGCTTGTTTGTGAATATAGGGTACAGTAGGGGATATAGGGACTGGTCTGTGAGGCCTGTTATAAGACGAGACTATTCTTGTGAATAAAGACTTAACAAAAGTAAGTGTACAAAACACTCATCAGGTTTATTCAATTCTTAATTAATTTGTACACAACCTATCCAATTTAATCTTGTTATGCATCTAACAGCTAGAAGCTTATTAGTTTCGCATATTATGTTCTTTGTGCATAATTTAATTCAATAAAATGACTTTACATCTATTGGAAGATGTAACTTTATGTCAGCGTCGCGTCGGGGCATAGGATTGGGATAAAACAACTATAGTCTACAATTAATTGATAACACAAGAATTCACATATATTTAAATAAACCGTACAAATATTTAGAACCGAAGTAGTGAAACTTGTATTGAACTTGAGAAAACTGAATTTAGGTGTGAGTAGCTATCTGTATGAGCAATACGCGTCAAAGGTCGAATTTTAACTAACTGCCCGAGACAAAATTGTGCCCTCTGTACCCCAAAGTGGACGAGCCCTCAGATACCTGCACCTCCCTCTCCGTACTTGCAGAACTTTAGTATAGCTATCTCTGAATCATCGCTGCATTTCCAACGTCTAAAAAGTCTAATTAAATATATATTCTATTAATATTTAAATTAAAATAATTCCACAAAAAGTTTTTACGTGTAAGATAAACGAAGAAGAAATTTTCTTAAAATTTATTTATTGGGAGAACTCTCTTCTCCCTTTCGTTTTCTACATCGATTTGTTGCATGTATATTTTTCATTTGAATATAAATTGAAAAATCGTCACATATTTATTAAATCACTTTTTAGCAAGCAAAAATTATTCAATTTAGGCTTAAAAACTTGTTTAAACTTAGATGTGTAATGTCCAGAGAAGAGTTAGACTAACTGATCTGTTTTCATTTTTTAAATATTTTTAGACGAAGTGCAAAAAACGTGTGCATAGGTTTGTCTACAAAACGAATTCGAAAGGTCACTTAACAGTTAGGCAATTATAAAGATGTAAACATTACTCACAGTAGAGTATCCTACATTTAAATCGGCGAATACGTGCATTAAAAACCGAATAAATTTGATACGTGTTTTTACAAATGAAGATATTTTGAAGCTGAAAATAGCTTTATGCGTGACGAGAAATGTCTTATTCTGCCCTAGTCCGCGAGTTTATTAGTTTGATACAAGTAAAAACAAGCAATGTTTATGGGAATCTGTCTTTGCAAAAATTCAACCTTTGTAAAAAACATCCTTCTGATTTCTATAATTAAATAAAAACAAGGGAAGAAAAAATTAGCGAATAATAATTTTTTAAAAAGTGTTGTCTTTTATATTTACTTACTCGATTATGTACATATGATGGAACTAAGCAACTTTCTTGAGAGGAATATAAATTTCAAATTCCGATATTCAAAAGATCTTTTTTAAAATAGGCATTGTGGAACGTATACTTTGACATTTTTGAAAACGAAACTTAAATATCTCGTAGATGTTGAAGAACCATACAATGAATAATAGTTATTCACTTTTTCCTGAGAAAACGGTTTAGAAACTATCGTAGATAATTACTATCACAATAAGAAGAGTAGGTAGGTAAAATGACAAATAAAAAAACTGTTTTAAACAACCGGCCTTTTTCAGTTCAATAAATCTGACTTGATCGAGGGGTTTACAACTCGACTGATGGAGTATACACTGACTTCCAGTGATTTCAGTGACTTTATGTGAATTCGAGTGACTTCACACCAGTGACTTCAGCGAAGGTGTTCACGAGTTTTTAACCCCTCGGACTTGATTTTTATGAAATACCGAAAGTTCTGTACACTTACATAGTATTATATAAATATAGTCTACAAGTGAGTCTATACGCTGGCAGCACCGTGTATGCGACGATGCGCTGTGTATAAGCATAGGGCACAATCTCGTACACGGCGCTGCTAGTATTCAAACTCATATTGAATGGAGGCGTCGATATTATAATTTATAATAAACTGAGTAGCTGTTTTCTTACTTCACATCTTTCCTCGAGAACATTTTTTTCTCCAATATATAGAAGTGTTCACCAAAATTCGTCGGTCGTTCATTCACGCATATATTTTAAATGCTAACATTATAGGGTAGACAATTCAGTAAAAAAATGTTTAAATACACAAAACACACTGGGGTCTAGTATGTACAATAAAAAAACCTTCGTAAAGTTTGTACCATTCTGCAATATTTTAGAATACTATCGTTGAGATTCACGTGTTTTTGTAGCTGACGATGGTATCCATTTTGTGAAGAGAAGTGGAGAATGATCTAAGTTGAACTTCCTGACTATTGGCAATGAAAACGGGCTGAGTCTCATCCCACTCTTTAGGAATTCCGCAGTCCGGAACGGTGTAAGTTAAAATATCAAAGGAACATAGGCAGTCTAGTAGAGGCAGGAAACTCACCGTGCCTAAGAACAAAATAATGTTTAATTGTACATAACTGCAGAAGTGTTAAAGTATAATCGTTTAAAAAAAATACTAAATCGGGTAAATTACATAGGGGCCATCTATGAATTACGTAACATGGGGGGGGGGGATCTAGCCTAGTGTTTCATAATGGCGAAAAACTACAGGGTAAAGTCGGAAAAAGCGTTGCATTTTACGCAGCTTCTCATGCACCTATAAAATTCATTGTAAGTGTTGCTGAAATTATTAACTGTATTCTTAAAAGTAAACGTGCAAAGTCATCAGAAGTGAACCACACAATTTTGACTACTGTTAACCACAATTTTTGATGACATATTCAACCTTATATGTCAAGAACCTTCATGAAAGAAACAGGTTTAATATTTAATTTCTTATTTAATATTCTCAGGTGAGAATTAGAGGAGACCCACTACTGAAGGATGGCCCTCTATTGACGACATTAAATTCCACATTACCACTGCTCTTTGTCTTTCTTCCCAAGTCTCAAATAAAACTGTAAAAGGATTTTTTGACGAAATTAATTGAAAATTGAGCCAACGGATGCATTTCGCTGAGAATGGGAGTCCCCAGAACGTCGCGCTAACCCAAGCGCTCCCTACTACCAGCGAAATAATTCCGTATCTCCTTTTTTCATCCAGCATTCCAGCGCCTCAATTTCATATTGCTATTTAATTTTTTTCAAATAAAACATTTTCAAAAAAAGTCTCTAGGTTCACCGACAATGTAGTAGCTACAGTATACGTAAATTTGACTCAAACTATTATGAAAGCATGCAACTTGGTATATTTTTCAGCTAAACTGACCGAATTTCGGTGAGCATAGCCCCCATTTCTACTTTCCCCACGCTATGCGCACCGGATTTCAATGAGCATAGACACGGCTTTTTTTAGAATCAAACGATTGTTTAAGCAATATCACATTGAATTGAACATACTGATTTTTTATATTGCCTGATTAGTTCATGTCATTGCGAGAACACAGATAATTTGTGATAAAATGTAAAAAAATAATAATAAAATAAATCGTTCAAATAATTAATAGTTATTAATTAAAAATTTGAAACTTTTAAATTTGCCTATTAAAGACAATATGTGAAGAACTACAAAAAGGTAATAATAATGAACAATATAACGTAAAATATTTGACCACGTTTAGAGGGTGTTTTTTGAGAAGTTCACAAAACTGATGGGTACTGTTGACAATGTGCGAATTTCGTTTGTTTTAACCCGCCTACTCTACAGCACACCCCACACAACGCGCTCAAGATCTTAATTGTTTCAAACTATGTAATACCCCTTCGATCGTTTTTAAACTAGGGCATGTTATTCTAGAGTATTTAAAGATTATTTAGAGAGAAAATGGTGATAATTTGAAAACTGATTTCGACCCGTATTTTTGGGGGGAAAAAAATCTGTAGTTTCCTTATAACATTGTGACATTGAAACCCATAACATATACTTTTTTCATCAAAATCGGTTAAGCCGTTCATGAGAAAAAATTGTTTTTCGATTTTTCTTCTTTTCCTCCCATAATTCCCATACAATTTTTTCAAATATAATCTTTTGGGAAATTTAATCTTACATCAATTTCAACTTATTGTACAAATCACAACTAGATCCTAGCGGGAGCAACACATACATGCTTATACTACCATGTTCTTTACTGATATTTTTTGTAACATTACTGAACATTCTATTCATCTTTTGCTTCTTATTTTAAAGAAATATTTATACACAAGATTTTACAAGCTACTTCCAATTTCAGTCAGTATGCACGAATTAAAAATTTGTTTATGGTCTACAACAGGGGTGGCCAACGCAAGAGAAAATTGTCAAAATCTGTCACTGGTCAAGGGAACGTTCAGAGAATCGTTACGTAATATGTGGATTGGTGGACTTTGGAACCAAACTACAACTTTTAAATTCTCTTAGAATTTCAAGCGCAATTTTTGTATTGCGTCCTATGTACTTGCAAAATATTATAATTCAATCATAATTAAGCCTTTGCGTACCTGTGATTTGCCGAATGACTTCCCGAATCTCTTTCTGTATTGTTGCGATATCTTTGCTTCCAACATCTGGCATATTAGCACGGTCTTCATTATTGCCTGTTCCATTCGGAGTTTCGCCTTCGTAGTCCACTTTAAAATCCCACTTCTCAAGAACTTCTTTGGTATTAACATTTGTGATAACCAACGTAATCTTGTGAACCTTTCTCTGTTCGAGCCATTCTTGGACTTGACCGAGAACCGTCTCCAAAAAAGTCTTGATCTTCTCATCTACTGACATCAAAAAGAAAATTCCAAAGCGTTCCAGTGGTTCGAATGTTTCAGGAGGATAAATTCCGCGTTGGTAAAGGATACTGTTGATTCCATATGCTGAAACCCACAAATTATTACTTGATTACTGCAGTTCCCGGAGGGTTCAATCATGCACAACAAAAATAATGCATATTTGTGGTCGTCCGCATAAAAAGGGCCCTATGGCCGGTTCTAGTTTAGGAAATAATCGCGTTTTTCTACGTCAGGGTAAAAATTATTATTTTAGGGTGAGAGTGGGGGATTGTACGAGGACTTATGTTGCATCTATTGGTACCATACTTTAGTTCCTAAAGCAATCGGAAGTGAGTTTATTTCATGTTCAATAAAAAGTATAAGACGTGCGTAAAAACTAAAGTGCAAATTAAAGCAGCCAAAGTTGAGCTCTTCTAAATTTTCAATTTTCAGAATTAAATTTACAAAAAATTGTCATTACAAAATTTTATTTCAATCTTTAAACAATGAACAAGTTATACAATGGAAACCTAATCTCAATAGGTTTAACTCTGAGGGTTCAAAACAAATTTAATCTCACAATGAAACATTCAAAAAGATAGAGTATAAATTTCACAAACTTTGTTATACAAACTAAGTGTCAAAACTTTTATCATTGGAAAAAATTCCCGATTTTTTTACATTTTTTATCGGTCCTGGCAATGAAAATAGTTTCTGGTAATTACAGACTTCAACATACCAAAATGCTCTCAAAACAGGAAAAATAGGCTGGTTTTTCAAGAAAATAGGGGAATAAATTCTTATAAATAAAATTAATATACATAGGTATCATTGAATTCAATATGAAACGCTTTAAGCTCGTAAGATTTCAAGGCAAAACATATTGCATTTTGAACAGAATAGTCGAATATTCAACCAAGTGGTCGAATTTTCAAACAAAAAAGATGTAACTTCCATCAAAAACAGTTGCAGTTTTAACCGGATATATGCATTTTTAAGCCATAAAGGCGAATTATTCAGAAGACAGTTGAATATCAACCTAAAAAGGTAAATTGTAAACAAAAATATCATTTTCAGCCAAGAATGATGAACTTTTAACAAAATATTTAAATGTTAAAAAAATTAATTCTGAACCGAACAGTTGCATTTACAACCAAATAGTAGAACCTTCAATGAAAAGAAATGAATGTTCAACAAAATAGTCTAATTTTTAACCAAATAATTGAATGTTCTAACCAACAAGATTAATTTTTTAGAAGACACTTGAATTTTCAAGACAAAAGATTATAATTCAACCACAAACAGTTGCATTTACAACTAAACACTTGCATTTACAAAAAAATAGTTGAACTTTTAATCAAAAGAGACGAATTTTCAGCAAAATAGTTAAATTTTAATCCAAGTAGTTGAATTTTAAAGCCAAAAAGACGATTTTTTAGAGGACAGTTGAATTTTTAACAAAAAAGTTTATATTCAAATCAAAAAGATTACTTTTCTACCATAAATGATCAATTTTCTATCCAAACAGACGAATTTTCTACTAAAATAGTTGAATTTATTAACCAAAAAGGAATACTTTTTAACAAAATAGTTGAACTTTTGGCAAAACAATTACATTTTCAACAAAATAGTTGCATTTTTAACCAAAAAGAATTAACTTTCAACCAAAAATAGTTGGATTTTCTTATTGGGCTTTATTAATTCAGTTCGCACTTAAGCAAAAATACGAGAAAAAAGGGAAGTTTCTTGAAAACAAGGGAAAGAGTGTGCAGTCTGTTCCCGGTCCAAGGAAAAAATTCTCGGTTAGTTCCCGGCCCAGTAGCCATTTTGACCCTGCATTTTTTATTAGTTTCTGCTGATACATTTTTGAGAGGTTTGAGAAACGATTTCTTACAAATTGTAAGACCGATGCTTTCTGAAAGCTGATGCATACCTTTATCATGATTTTTTAAAACTAAATTAGTTGAAATAATGAACTATCGTTATTCGAAAGAAGCATACGTCAGCAAAAGGCCATTTGCTAAGATATTTATAGTTGATTCTACTGGATGAACGAAACTTATTTACTGGAAAATGGTCAAATAATGCATTAGCTTAATATATTTGTTTAAACAATATACAATTGTTGTCTAACTACAAAGTATCACAGGAAGAGATATTGGCAACATACTAGCAGTTGATTCTGCTAATAGAAAGAAACTTATGTACTGAAAAATGGCCAAATATTGCATTTTTTAAATTAAATATGTTTAATCAATACGCAATTTTTGTCAAAGTGCAAAGGATCACATCAACAGGTCACTGATGAGATACTTATGGTTACTTTTTTAATAACACGAAACTTATTTACTGAAAAATGGTCAAATAATACATTTGTTAGGTTCTAAATTTAAAATATATTTGATTTCAAATTGATGAAATCCCTAAAGTTTTGTTACTTAGATGTAAAAAACGTTTTAAGAAAGGATTGTCTTGTCAAATTATTTTTCCCACATAACGATTAAATCTTTGGCACAAAGGCGGTCAGACAAGTCTTTTTTTTTTGTTTTTTGAAAAACAAAACATTTTTCGATTTGCTCAAAATTTAGATTAAATAATAAAGTTTGTACAGTATTATTAATTTTAAAATTTTTAGACACGTATTGCGTGAGTGCAAACGTTTTTTGAATTTACATTATTTTATTCTGAGTACTAAAACATCCACTTTTTTGTAATAACTACTTACAGCATTAGCTCGTAGAAAGAATGCAAAAGTTGTGATTCATTATATTGAAAGTAATACAATTGTTAAAGAAACTTATGATGCATATTTTTATTTATATTAGAAACAATATTTCGAGATAAAGTAAAATTGGGAAAATGTATTTCGATTACTTGAACGTTCAGAATTTCAGGTACATTGATTTTTTGTAGAATTTCGATATGTTTTCTGGAGTTTTAGAGAATCCTCAATCGTCATACTAGTGGAAGGTACTGTATATCTACCGCATTGTATCCAAATAATAAGATGTACATAATGGTTTTACCTGTAATTATTATTAAAAACCTTAGCATTATTCCAAAGTTCTTTTGTTGCAGTATGTCCCTCTTTGTGCGGTAATCTATACATTTGAATAAAAACTGCTTCTTGTCCTCATGTTTGGTGATTTTTCAATTCAGATGTCGACAAAAGCTTCTGAAGCAGAATTACAATGTGAAAAAGTTACCATGAAAGAAAAGCAGACTCCAAAACGAGTACTTTGGAACAATGCTAAGATCAGTACAAATTACAGGTATATTGCCAAACGTATTCAGTAATATGGAAACATTTTCAAACATTTAATATATTTCATAAATTCGTAAATTAGCTGAAACACAAAAATTATACGGCTCTAGGCTTCATCATTTTCTTTGTGTATTGTCACAGTTATACACTTTACAATATTGAAATATCAACAAAAATATGATTCAAGTACGTTACACATTTTTATATGTAAGTTTATAACAGCTTTTGACATTATTAAATGCTTTTTTAAATTTATAATAATCATTAGAGAACAGTTTTATTGGTTAATAAGAAACTTGCACAAATGTTAAAGAGTAGATTCTTTTTTAAATATAAAAACATGTTGATTGCATTTTTGTTTAATTCAAACAATTTTGAAACTTTGATTATTTTTTGTACATCAGCAAGACAGCGCCAGAGGCCAGAGGGAAAATACTATAATTTTTAATTGCGTACAGACATACAAAAAATCATTTAAGGCCATGTGCTACTCACCGCAAAATAAATTTTACCGAAATTTTTTTCGCCATTTTCCTATTCACACGACATGAGATATCGATTTGAAAATTTGAGCAAACAAAAGACACTAAGAAAGATTGATCAAAAACTAAATTTTTATAAACAGAAAACAAATTTATTTTGTAACTATAAACATTTAGCAGTTGGTAAACCTTACTTGGTGCCCTTTATTAAATTCCATAAATTTTCAACTAGATATCTCCTTTCCTGTGGGCAGGAGGATGGCAAAAAACCGTCGGTAAAATTATTTAGAGGTTAGTATCACACGGTTTTAAAGAAGATAACTTTTTGACATTCAACACGTTTGTAACTTGAACGCTTTTGTGGCAGCAGTTAAAGAATGATCCCAACGAGTTCTTCTAGGTGTAAAACTTCGTAACTTTACATAAATTTCGAATAATTCGCTCGAGTTTGGAGGCTAGGAAGCCGACTTAACTGAAAGGAATGTAACCGTGAAATGCCTACTTAAATATTGCTTCACTAATTCCGCTGACCCCTTTAGTGTGATACACTTCGTTTTTTGTTGAGTGGCCGTCATAATTTCGTCCAGAAAATGTTTTTCTTTTACGAAAAATCACAAGAACACAACTTTCTCAAACACAAAGCTACTTGAAACCGTCAAACGGCCAAACCGTTAAATTTTGAACCCGATGCCGACGGCACTAGATGGCACTGACTGGCGCCTGCCGCCTAGCTACCCGCGAAGCCGGTCTGTAGGCAGGGATGGGTAAGTAAAATACTCGTGGTAATTTACTTGGTTTTCTACGGTAATTTACCTGGGGCTCTATTCTCGAGTTTTTTTCGTATACGAATCTTGCGACTTTCGAATGACTTCCAATGAACCCTATTCTCGAACACTCACTGGCGGTTCGTATGCGGAAAGTTACGTATGAAATGCAACGAGTGGGTATATGCCACTCGAAACTTATATTCGTATACGAATTAATAGTTTGATCATGCGCAGTGATTAAATTGTATGATTTGTGAGGCGTGCATTATAAAAAATTAACAGGATCGAGAGTGATAAAAACAATTTTTTTTTACAAATTTAATACAGTAAGTGGATTATGTATTGTTTAATTGGTTTGAAAACTTGGGAATATTTTACCTTTTTTGAGACACATATACTAATTTGTATTGAAATTCGTTGAAAATTTGTTTCGTTTTGAGGTTAAAAAATAATTATAAATTGTAGGTACATTTCATTATAAATTTTATGATAATTTTGAAATAAAAGTTCTAATTCGGCAAAATTTGCCAGAAACGTTTGCACTACCTAATTTATATTAATACAATCATAATTTTATATAATTTTATGTTGTGATCCTACTTTTATAACATCGCGTTAATCAAATTCCCACTTGTCTGCTGAAACTCTGAAAGTACTAATTATTCTCTACATTATAAATAAATTGTGTTGTAATAATTTTTGTTTATATTTCTTCCCAATTCAACTAACAGCGAAAGCATTCAATTTTTAAATCATCCACATGTTTGGCGCAATTTCACACATGACTCTACAAATAATTTCATTGGCTCAAATTGTTTGTCACTAGTAAAGCACTAGAATTTTGATGTGAGTTAAACGTGGCAACGCTGTTCAGTATATTCGTATACGAATAACTCGAATCGCAAATTCGAAGAGTGCTCGAGAATACGACTTTCTTCTCGTATACGTAAGTTACCATTCGAAACTTTACGTATACGGAAAGTTTCGAACGAACTCGAGAATAGAGCCCCTGGTATTTTACGTCATCCGTTTTCTACATGTGGCGTTTACGACAATTCGCTCTGAGCTCGATGGGGTGCTCAACCATTTTCTCCATTTTCATTTTCGTGATATATGAATGCGGATTAATGGTGGACTCTCATGGCAGATGAAAGCAGTGGATGAAAATTGAAACTCATGAGAGTGAAAGAGACGGATAGATCAATTTATCTCTTTCACTCTCATGAGTTTCTGCTTTCATCAGCGATGGGAGTCCACCATAAGAATCAAAGATGGAGTTGTCAACCCGCCCCCCCCCCAAACTCATGCGCAGTAGCCCCGTGCACCAACAATAGCTTAGTATTGTCAAAACGGTTAAAGCAAAAGAAAACCGGCAAGTATCGAGATCAGTGAATGTAATTTAGTTAAAAGATTAGCAATCGATTCAACATCCCTTGATTCAACATTTCGACATTTTCTTCCACTGCGACCATTTTCAAACAAATTTTTCGCTCCACTACTTCATTCATCGCTCTGTGACAGTGGTGTCAGAACGCGGATATCTCTGGCATGCACAGTAGTGATTCCTGTGTATTTTTAGATTGACCCCATGATCCAAAAAGCTATGGTCTCGCCACGCGCATCTAAAAAAAAGTGAACCAATAAAATGGCCCGTAGGAATTCGTACAGCGACCTCCATTTTTAAAAGGACGTCAAGCGGGAAGTTTAAAGCAGGCTCAACGCTGCATGTGTTAATTGCAGAAAAAAGTCGAAAACAGTCTTATAAATAATCGTATAAAGCTAAAATAAAAATCAAGGACATATGACTCATATTTATAAACAGTATAAAATGTAAAAGAGCGTGCTATTAAAAAATTTTATGTGCTTTTTTGCAACATATTTGAAGAATTATAATCCCATACTATTCACACTATCGATTTTGGAAAGAACAAAGAGAGTTTAAAAATTTTCTTGTATTGTACTTTTTATTACAGAAATCATTATGAATAATTTGTACTAGTTGTGCACAGTCGGCTAAAGTAAGGGTTTTATTATCTATATTATTACAAATTCTAATGAATAATTATTTATTAATTAATAAGAACAAACAAAATAATCAATTAATACTGGATAGTTATAAATGAAATAATGAATTGATAATTATTAATTACAAATATAAGAATTAATTACGGCAAGTAAACCAATTATAATTATTGTAATCATCATTATAATTGTTGTATAATTATTGTAATAGCAAAAATAGTAAAAATATGAAGAATACAATACTAAATATCTCAATAATTATTAATTACAAATACAATAATTAATTATGATACATAAATCAATTACAATTATTGTAATTTAAAATTAATAATTATAATGATTCGTATTAATTACTATTAAAAATGCTTCTCGCAGAAAGTGTTGCAAGTTTCACTATAATTTTTATCATTGAATGTACTTTTTGTATAATATTATAATAGCAAACACAGTAAAAATATGAAGAATACAATACTAAATATACTTTTATAATTAAAACTTTGTATGACTTTCATGATTTATTTAATGGTGTGGCAAAAAAGAGGTATGCATGGTAAAAACAAATTATGTTAAGCCTGCCTTGATTATTTGTAACGTACGTAGAGTCCTTAAATGCCCAAGAATTTATGTTGAGCAAATGCTCTCGAGAATAGGCTTATTAAGCACGTATTGTTTAAACAAATATATATCATAATTAATACATGTATTTAGTCAAAAACATTCTAGAGTGAACAAAACATATACCTTTTTTAAATTACAGAGTTGCTACAGGTCAGGTAACCTGACTAACCCGACTAACCTAACGAGTTAGGGAATTTTCGACAAATTGAAGTTGAAATTAATTTTATCATCATGGTTAAAAATCGCAACTATTTGGTTAAAAATTAATCTGTTTTGCTTGAGGATTCAAACTATTTTGTAGAAAATTTTTCTTTTCTGGTTGAATTCAACTATTTTTGGTATAAAATTAAAATCCTTTTTGGTCAAAATATAAAACATCACGTTTTTCGTTGAGAATTCATCTTTTTTGGTAGAAAATTCAATTACTTAGTTGGAAGTGGAACTACTTTGTTAAAAATTCTTCTCTTTGGTTGATGATTCATCATTTTAGTTGAAAAAACTTTCTTTTGTTCAAAATTTAATTATTTTGTTGAAAATTATTTTGTACATGTATGGTTCATAATTTATCTTCTGATGTTAAAAATTCAAATATTCGGTTTAAAATTCCTGTATTTTATTGAAAATTCGAAGTTTGTGGGAAAATATTTAATCTTCTTGGTGACTAATTCATCTTTTTGGTTGGAAATTCATTTGAAAATTAAAATATTTGGTTGAAAATGAGATGTTTCTTATTTAGAATCATTTTTTTTAACCGGAAATTGTAACTTCCATTTTTTGTCGAAAATTTATCTTTTTTGATAGCATCTAATTCTTCTTGGTTGAAAATTACACTATTTCATTGAAAATGTATCGGTTTTCGGTGAAAATGGAACTTATAGTTGTAAATCCGTATTTGTTTGTTAAAAGAGTACTCTCATTAGTTGAAATTTCACCTTCTTGGTTAAAAATGAATTTCTTTGGTTGGAAATTCTTTTTGTTTTCAGTTCAAAATTTTGTTTACTAACTGAAAATTATTCTACTTTATTTTTGGTAGAAAATTCATATTTTTAGTTTAAAATTCATGTATTTGGTTAAAAATTAAATTTTTATGGTTGAAGATTCATCATTTTAGTTGAAAATTCACTTTAACTATTGCATGTTGTGTGGAAAATTTACCTTTTTTGATAAAAATGTAATCTTTTCCATTAAAAAATTATCGGTTTAGTAAAAAATTTAACTGTTATATTTTTTGTTAAGTATTCATTTTTCTCATTGAAAAAAGAGTAGTTGAAAATTATTTTTTTTTTGTTGATAGAAAATTCATCTTTTGGATAGAAAAACCCACAATTTGGTCAAAAATTTCATATTTTTGGTTCAAAATTCATCATTTTTATTAAAAAATAATTTCTTTGGTTGAAAATTCGTTTCTTTTCAGTTGAAAATTATTTTTTCAACTGAAGATATAACTATTCCATTTGAGCTTGAAAATTTATATCTTCAGTTGAAAATTAATTAATTTGGCTGAAAACTCGTTTTTTTAAATTCACTTTTCGTTTGTAAATTCATCTCTTTTAGTTAAAAATTGAATTATTTTGTAGAGAATGAGTCTTTTTTGGTAGAAAATAAATCTTTTGGGTTGAAAATTCAACTATTTTTGGTTAAAGATCCATTATTTCAGTTGAAAATTTATTTCTTTGGTTGATAATTTATCTTTTTGACTTGAAAACACAACTAAAAAGTATTTTAAATATATTTAGAAACATAATTTATTTTGCATAATATTATTATTATTCTAGGTGTATGGTTTGTTTTTATACCTAGAAGAATTCAGGAATTGGAATATTGTAGCAATCCTGAATAAGGCACTGTTTGATGCGAACAATATGTTTTCTATTACTTTGATTTTTTTTATCATTTATATTTAGCACCCTTTCCCGTTTCAAGCGATACCTCTCCCCGCGAAATTTAAATAATGTAATTATTCTTAATAAAAGTAAAGTACTTTCTTTTAATTCATGCATTTTAACTATACGTATTTGCAGTTCAATATATTTCTTCATTATAATGATAGATTAACACTTAAAGGACACACCTCCAAATACACCTCCAGATATTTTTGGCTGGAAAAAATCATGAGTGATGTTGAAACAATATAAAATAGAAAAAAATATCTCCAAAACCTCAATGATAATTCAATTATCCGATGAAACTACTTGAAAAAGAAAGGAGACAATCGGAAAAAATCGGAAAGCCCATGGGGTCTCAGTGGCCCCAAGTGTCCTTTAGGGATAAATAGTTTCAAATTCACAATTTCTATTAAATGTAAAACTATGTATCTTCAAGAATTAAAAGAGGTATTAACAGCATTCTTATTATCTACATTTAAGTATCTAAGTTTGAGAAACGCTGTGCTACATCATGACGCGAAATGATTTCAATCGTACTTAGGAAAGCGTCTCTGCGTTGTCATGGTAACCAATATGGCTGTCGCTGTACGAGACGCGGCTTGAACGTATTTCGTACCCCCAAGTGGCGGGACCATAGCTTTTTGGATCATGGATTGACCCATGACCCCCATGACGTTACATAACCTAAAAATACCCAGGAATGACTACTGCGCATGCCAGGGATATCCGTGTTGTGAAGGTGCTTTTACACCTGTGCATGCATGCATGTGCGTACGCATGCATTTACAAGCAGTCATTCCAACCTCTGATAAATCTAGTACGCTTGCGAATGCGCGCGTGCATGCATGCAGAGGTACAAAATCACCTTTACACTACTGATCTGTGATTTCGCTCTGTTAAAAAAGCCAGAGCACTTTTTCAGAGCAGAAATTGACAGAAACATGTTTTCCAACACACTCTTTACAAGAAAACGAAAAACAAAACTCAACCATTCTGAAATTACCATTGAAATTTACGGCTCATTTCACACTGCGACATTTTACAGAAGTATATTTTCAATTTCAACCAATGAAATTTATGAGACAGCATAGCCGTCAGATTATATCCTAAAAAGAGGTTGAGCACCCCTTCGAGCTCAGAGCGAATTGTCGTAAACGCCAATGATGTAAATTACATCTTGTTTTCTATGGGCGCTTTCACACGATTGCAGATCAGCAGATGCATGCAGAAAGTTCACAAGAGTGAAAGAGACGGGCTGTTCTCCATCTCTTTCACTCTTGTGGACTTTCTGCATGCAATCTGCGGATCTGCAATCTTGTGAAAGACCCCTATGAGGTTCATTCTGGAAAACTAATCGTAGGTGGCAGCACCGAGCCGAGTACTAGATCTTCTGTCGATGGGAGACTAAATCAGTATGGCCGTACTACGCGCGGATTGATTTGAACGATTTGAACGTAAACGTATATCTGCATGATTAAAAAAGTGTTCATGTAATTATAATCGCTTAGAAATGTATAAATACGCTGGCTTAAAGGTTACAGAATTGAAAGAGCTTTTGAAAAAAATAAATGCAAAGATTAGTGGCAGAAAAGAAGATCTGATTCAACGGTATAACCTATAAATTGTTTTTAAATATTTATAAACTTATAAATGAACTGTTTCTTTAGACTGGAAGACTACGACAACAATTTCAACGTTTCTTTTGAAGAAAATAATGTAGAAGAAGAGCAACTTTTGTTAAGTATGCCACCCCAGAAACATTCAAAGATTTCCATAGGAGAGTCCGTTACCTCCTATTACTAGAAAACACATAGAAATTTATTTGGAGAGGTAAGTTTTTTTGTTAAAATCTTCTTTTAATAGTTTTACTTATATGTACGCCTATAAAGGTAGGGTAGAGTAAATTTAAATTATTAAATATTAAAGTTCTTTTATGCTATATTATAATAGTGTGGAGTAGTTAGATCTTTTATAAATATTTTATTATTTATACGAGAAAATTTCTTGTTAGCAAAACACTATTAAGACTTACCTTAAAAATGAGCCTCAGAATTTTGTAAAATGTTAATTATTTCCAAAGGTATCCCAATTTTTCGAAAACATCAAAATTTAACGTTTAAAAGAATTTACTTTTCTATTAAATTAACCTTTTGTCTGTAACTTGGGCTTATTAGGTGCAGAATTTTATTTACTTTCGTGTGAACATGAGAAAAAAAATTTAATGTTAATATTGTATAAATTAAGTCACTTTAGCTACAGCCAAAAAAAAGGCGCGTGGATAATTTCCGATTGCAGTGTGATAACTTCCTTTTTCTAAAATGTGGAAGATGAAAGTTTCAAATTCTGGACAATTTTTATTTGCAAAAAAGGAATATTTAAATTTAAACAAATTTTCATTTGGAACAAGGAATTTTCAAAATCGGAAGAATCCTGAATTGGAACAGGAATTGATCAATTCCTGATAAATCATTTAAAAAGATGATTCCTTTCAAAATTTCCTCTTCAAAAGTTAAAGTTATAATTCTTCACGGTAATTCCTTGTTACAGTTGTCAAAATATATTTTTGTGAAATGTATGAAACATATAATCATGAAGTTTCTATAAAAGTCCTTCAAATAGATATCCATTCAATTTTTATTATAATTTGCCTAAAGATAAGATGTTTTCAAATTTGTGTTCAACTTTTTGTTATAACTTTAAGTACTTGCACTGTGATATAATTTTTTTTTATATTTATGTTCATAATTTTCTGCAATATTATAGAAACATAGCTTTCATATGAGCACAAGAACATTAACAAATCTTGCTTATTTCGGGTGTTGCTTTAAATCTAAGAAAACGTTGAAATGTATACTATTTTTGCAATATCTACTTTAAAAAACGGACGAATTGGCTTCATTCTGGGTTCATTTTATACAGAATTTAAACACAATTCGACCCTTTAAAGAGAAAAAATTTCAGCTCTAATATGATTACAATTATGTAAGAGAAGTTAATCAATCATTAAAAAAGAGGTGAACGCACAATTCTGACCGGTAGTGTATATATGTATATAAATATTTATTGTTACTCTGTTATCTTGTGTTTACCAGAACCAAATTTATGGCAAAATGTCACCAAAGATTCAATAAATTATAGAATATAATCTACTCTAATCTAAATTCCTCATTCATTTTTTTAATATAAATTAATATATTTTTTGTATATAACATTTAAATTTAATAAAAATTTTGAAACATATCTGTGTGTGCACTTATTTCCACATAATTTTCTTTGTAAAAATGTTTACTGCAAACGCCAAGCCCAGAGTTCAGTATCAAATTGGGTTTGTTTATTTCCTTTAGCCATTTATCACGTAAACTGGGATCGGTTGGGAATGAATGTATAGTAACATTTACGTCGTGTGAGCATCCCAAAACACACTTTTTGACCATTTTTGCTATTATATCTATAACTTATAAGCTTATAATCCAAAGAGTTAATAAATCCTATATATTTTGAAGGTGATTCTAGCTGTCAATTACAGAGGTTAGTTTTACATAAACAATAAACATAATATTATGTTGATTAGCACCGCTTCTGGAAATGCGCAGTTCGTACTTCGTAAATTTGAAATACACTACTTTTCATAGAATAAGATTTTCTGTTAGGAAAATGATTAAAGTTCTGTTAAACTGTATAATTTATTCGATACTGTTTACGTTCAAATCAATCCGCGCGTAGTACGGCCATACTGATTTTGTCTCCCATCGACAGGGGATCTAGTACTAGGCTCGGTGCTGCCACCTACGATTAGTTTTGCAGAATGAACCTCATGAGGTTCATTGAGCAAAACTAATCGTAGGTGGCAGCATCGAGCCGAGTACTATACAGAGGATCCACAGACAGTGTGGCAACCTAGCCGGATGCCGCCATTTTGAGAAGGGATGCCACCATTTTAAGTTGTGGTTTTCTATAGTGTAGTATACTATTTATCTATAGTATATGTAGAAGAGAACAGAGCCAATCAGCGAGAATGACACTAGGTTGCCACACTGTCTCTGGACCCTCTGTAGACTAGACCCTCTGTCAATGAGAAACAGAAAAAATATGGTGCTAGGTGTACGGTTGCTTATAATTAAATATATGAGGGTAAATAATCTTTAAATATATGTTTAGTGCTTATATACGAAGTTAATTTATACTTTTAGTGGAAATTGTACATGCAATGGGATACATGGTGAACTATAGTATACCTAACCTCACTTTGCATGTTACAGTCACAGTCGGAAAAAAATTTTTCAACCTTTTACGAATGCTGTATGATGAATATTGATAAAAAAGTTTGAAAAATATATTTTTTTATGTTTACGAGGTATAAATGTCACTTTATACTTATTAACAAAATTTCTTTTCTTGAAATTCATATCTGATTGACAGAGGGCCTCTGAGGCGGGAATTGAAAACTTGAATCAGAGAACCAATCCGGTAATGTCCGGTCATGACGGTAAAAGTTGGTAAAACGCGGTCAGACCCAAATATCTCCAACAGGAATTTTTTTTATATAGAAAAAAGTGGTTTAGTTGTTAGGACATCCCCTATGCTAAACTTGTACAAAAAGTTTTTCGGTTCTAAATGTTCCAGTTATTCTCAAAGTTATAAAAATGCGAAAAAGCTGAGCATAGCAGACGACACTTTTGACAGTTTCGCGCTAGTTTCGAGGGGAATTTGAAAATGACACTTTACAAATTGACAAATTACATTAAAAATCTGTTGCATTTATCAAGTAATATTTTTAAAATAATATATAGTAGTGTGCTAAGTTATTCTAAATATCATTTCAATGAATATGACACTTAAACATTAAATTACGTACTGTGTATCGTATAGGTTATATTCCCTGAATAAAAATACTGTTTTTTTGTCTTTAAATAACATAAAATTGATAAATAATTATTATGAATTTAGATTTATAAGTCATTTGTGTAAATAATGTATCATTTGTTATTATTTGTATTGTGATTCTCTAAATTCATAATAATTAGATATCAATGTTATTACATTTAAAGACAAAAAAAACAGTATTTTCATTTAGGGAATATAACCTATACGATACAAAGTACTTAACTTAATATTTAAGTGCCATATTCATTGAAATGATATTCAAAATAGCTTAGCATACTACTAAATATTATTTTTAAAATATTGCTTAGTAAATGCAACAGATTTTCAATGTAATTTGTAAATTTGTAAAATGTCATTTTCAAATTCTCCTCGAAACTCGCGCGAAACTATCAAAAGTGTCGTCTGCTATGCTCAGCTTTTTGGAATTTTTATTACTTTGAGAATAACTGGAACATTTAGAACCGAAAAACTTTTTGTGCAAGTTTAGTATAGGGTATGACCTAACAACTAAACCACTTTTCTCTATAAAAAAACCTCTTCTGGTGGAAATATTTGGGTCTGACCGCGTTTTACCAACATTTACCGTCATGACCGGTCAGGATTGGTCATGACTGTGAAATACCGAGCAGCGCCCATCACTGCTAGTGATGGACGTTTACCACCTTGCTCGTTCATGACCGAGCAGAGCGAGCAAGAGCGGTCATTGTTTAATTTTAGGCAAAGACAAAGTGTTTAAACTACAACAAGTAATTTAAGTAAGAATTAAAGACATCTATTTTATTCGTATATATTTTTCAGCTCTTAGAAATGTATATAATTATAAAATAAAGAAAGAAATGCCTGTTTGACTGCTTGTAGCAGACGATAATTCAGGTAAGATGATCGAATTTCGGCGGGCTATTTGAAATAATGTTTCAAAATATGTGGTTTATTTGATGAAAATGAAGTAAATGTTGGAATTTGAAAGTGAATTATGAGATATTATGGCATCTTATACTTCGTGGTAAATAAATCAAGTGCAGGAAATATGAATTTTCAAGTGCAGTCTGAAAATGATATAGAAAAAAATTAGCTTTTATAAATTTACCATTTTGGAATGTGCCTTATTCTATAAAATTAATATTTATACAATTATTATATTATAATATTATTATTATTATATACAATTATTATCATTAGTCAGGTCAATTCAATTAATTTCCTTTATTGTTGAAAACATTCCCAAATTGTGTAATAGGCCAGTGGAATTAGACATAAAAATCGATTCAATTAACAACAATTCCGAAGGTCTTCAACAAAATTATATAGTTTTTTTTATATGTTGAACATAAAATACAATTTTGCAAAACGTGATCGGGTCGGCAATTTAAAAAAAAAATTAATTTGCAAAATCTGCTCTCCATTGTTGCACGAAAATTCTAAACATTTTGCAAACTTGAGTGAGTAATTATAAGCTCAGTCTCTATCCTGAATTAAATTTTGAATACGTTCGTGATGTAACAATATTATTAATTATAAACAAATTGTTATTTCATTAATCACTCCCCAGCGAAAATACCGACGGTTTTGCAAAATGTTGTTTCTGCTTTTTCCCATTGAGAAGAAACTATTATATGATTTGCAAAACTAATTGCATAACGCAAATTATCGTTTTTTAAATTATTGTTAAACTTTTTGCAATTCGACTCCTAAAATTTCAGTGAAAATTGCGAAGGTTGCGTTTTTGGGTAGCAAATATTAAAAGTTTCGAGATCTGAAAATTCTCAAATTTGCAGAACGTTGCCCGGCCGGCAATAATATTAAAATTGCAATTAAATAAATTAGTTACATACATACATACATTTACTAGCAGTTCGAACTCGAAAGTTCATTGCCTCACACCCGATTCGGGTAGTGTTTCTAGGTGGATATTTACTACCAATGTGGGCCCACCACACCTACGACGGGCCAACAGCAACGCAGTATTCCTGAGCGGTCACCCATCCAAGTACTAACCGCGCCCAACAATGCTTAACTTCAGTGATCTTACGAGAACTGGTGTTTTCAGAGTGGTATCGCCGTTGGCATAACAAATTAGTTACTTTTGTAAACTAGCCAAAAATTACAAACATTTTGCAAATCGTACTGAGTGATGAAGAACTTATTACCAACGTCATATTACATTTGCAAAGTGTTTACAACTTGGCAACATTATTAATTATAAACAAATTATTATGTTGTTTATTACTCCCCAGCGAAAATACCGAAGGTTTTGCAAAATGTTGTTTCTGCTTCTTTCCATTGAGAAGAAACTATTATATTATTTGCAAAACTGTATGCATAACGCAAATTATCGTTTTTTAAATTAATTTTGCATTTTTTGCAATTTGACTCATAAAATTCCTGTGAGAATAGCAAATGTTGCATTTTTGGGTAGCAAATGTTGGAAATGTCGAAATCTAAAAAAAGAATCAATTTGCAAAACGTTGCACGCCCGGTAACAATATTAAAATTGCAATTAAACAAATTAGGTAATTTGTTAAACTAGCCAAAAAATACAAACGTTTTGCAAATCGTACAGAGTGATAATTAACATAGTACTAACATCATATTATATTTGCAAACTATTTACTACTTGGCAACATTGATAATGATAAACAGACTTATATTTTTTTTAATTATTCCCAAGATTAAATTCTTAAGGTGTTGCAAAACGAACCTCCCAATTTCTCTTGTTTTTTACAGGAATTCAAAGAAGAGAATTAATAAAAATAATAGCTTTTTTTCAATGTCCGAAAAAAACAGTTACAAAACAGTGAAAATTCAGAAAAAACCAAGAACTCACGAACGGCCTTTGAAAAATTAAAAAAGGTAAACTATCTCAATCAATAACGGCGAAACTATCAATTTAAAAAAATTTTAATTTCTGAATATTATAATAGAAATTTTGTTTTCATAACTCAGTTATCGGAAGTTAGACTTTTGATGCTTGATGGAGCGCGTTGAAAGTAGAGTTGCAAACCTTTAGGGCAAAAATTCTACTCTTGACTCGTTCCACAGATATATCAAATTAAAATTACGGCAGATGCGTCATAAAAATTGTCGTCTCTCGTCCCTCCATATGCAATACACAAAATAGTTACATGGGAGGAAAGGCAACATTGTTATTTATTCACACTTGTCTTATAATATACAATTGTCTCCCAAATTGTCTCAATTTTCAAAATGAATTGAAAATTTTAATCATGCTCCCATTACCTTATAAAAATTATTTTAAAAAATTATTCACTTATCAAAAATTTTCATTTGAAAATTATATATAATGCAATGGATCGTAGTATCCGTCCCACATTGCGTTATCGAATAAAAAAACCAGTAAATCCGTTACAAACTATATGGTTTGTTTATCATTATCAATGTTGCCACGTAGTAAACAGTTTGCAAATCTAATATGATGTTAGTACTAAGTTATTAATTACCACTCAGTACGATTGGCGAAATGTGTTTATTTTTTGGCTAGTTTAAGAAAGTACCTAATTTGTTTAATTGCAATTTTAATATTGTTGACGGTCGTGCAAAGTTTTGAAAATTTAATATTTTTTAGATTTCGACATTTCCAACATTTGCTACCCAAAAACGCAACATTTGTAATTCTCGCAGGAACTTTATGAGTCGAATTGCAAAAAATGCAAAATTAATTTAAAAAGCGATAATTTGCGTTATGTATTTAGTTTTGCAAATCATACAATAGTTTCTTGTCAATGGAAAAAAGCAATTACAACATTTTGCAAAACCTTCGGTATTTTCGTTGGGGAGTGATTAACAGAATAATAATTTGTTTATAATTAATAATATTGTTGCATCACGAACGTATCGCAAATTTAATTAAGGATAGAGACTGAGTTTATAATTACTCACTCAAGTTTGCAAAATGTTTAGAATTTTCGTGGAACAATGGAGCGCAGATTTTGCAAATTAATTTTTTTTAAACAAATTGCCGACCCGATCACGGTTTGCAAAATTTTATTTTATGTTCAACATATGAAAAAACAAATATACAATTTTTTTGAAGACCTTCGGAATTTGTGTTAATTGATTAGCTATTTCCACTGGTCTATAAATACAATTTCAATGTATTCATATTCTCATTTCTAAACACATGACATAAACAAATACATACATACTACTTAAAGTACTTGCCAGAAATGATTGCAGTACTTCGATCTCAAACTCCAGTCATGTCAAATTAAGTAATTAATGTTAGAAGTGCTAAATTTATTACAAAATGTACTAATCCAATTTATTTGAATGAAATATTCTTAATATTTATAGAATAGAATTTGAAATAGCCCGCTAAATTCAGCCATTTTCTCCCAATAGTCGTCTAATACTAACAGTCAGATGTACATTTTTTATATATTTTCAATTTTCTACATCTTTCTAGATACTGAAATGGGGACATTATTAGAATAACAGGTTTAACTGTGTATTGCAGCTATTTTTATTACCAACATACATTCCATTTACAAGAAATTAGAGAATGACCAGTCCTGCTCGCTTGTGCTCGGTCATGACTAGTGATGGGCGCTGCTCGGTATTTCACAGTCATGACCAATCCTGACCGGTCATGACGGTAAATGTTGGTAAAACGCGGTCAGACCAAAATATTTCCACCAGAAAAGTTTTTTTTTATAGAGAAAAGTGGTTTAGTTGTTAGGACATACCCTATAC
>CAKNYM010015436.1:0-11881 GCA_932195095.1 Andricus curvator | reverse complement strand
GATCTCTCTAGTAGCTTAATGGGAAAGCACCTGACCGGAAATCAGTAGTTCTGTGGTTCGATTCCCATCGGAGCGAAAGGAGAAGATCTTTTTTCAGAAAAAAAATTATTTAAAATGATTTTTCTTACATAGCTCCATGTAGTCTGAAAAGACGTTAAATATTTTCTGTTATTCTCTAATGATAATACAGATTCCTTAAAAAGTTTCAAAATTCTTGAGACCATTTTTTTCAAGATTCATAAATTTTATGTACGGCCATTCATAGTATTCGAAAATTCGAACAATTTATTCCTACAACTTTTTTCGATAAAAAGAAAATTATCAGAGTTCTAGCATTTTGAAAATCCAAACAATCAAACGAAAATGAACATTTTAAGCCAAACAACGCACGATATGAAAAAAAAGTCAGGAAAAGAAAAACGTTTCCTTTTGAAAGCTCTACAAGATTATCAAAACAATCTTTTGTTTTGATTGTTCACCCAAAAAAGAGCTACAAATTTGTTATCGATCATTTTTCGATAGGACGCGTAGTTTTTGTTTTAATCGTCAAAGATAACATTAAAAATAAAAAATTAATTTTTTCGTAAAACGACACAAGGTACGAGAAAAAATTAATTGGCAAAAGTTGTTTACCCAAAAAGAATGTGCAAATTTTTTATTAGTAATTTCTAGATAGGACAAGTAGATTTTCTCCTACTCGTAAAAAATGAGATTAAAAATAAAAAAATTTAATTTTTGGAAAAACGACACAAGAGACAAAAAAATGAAAAGACAAAGATGTTTAACCAAAAAATAACTACAAATTTGATATAAAATCTTGTTATAAAAATATATTGAAAATTAAAAAATTAACTGTTCGGAAGAAGGACACAAGCTACATAACATCTTATTTAACAAAATTTTTCGCCTAAATTACATCTGCAAATTTGCTTCGAACCACTTTACGATTACTTGACAGTTGGTTAAAAGACCTTTTCTTATTAAAAGGTAAATAGTGATAATAAATAGTAAATAGTGTCAAATTTTTATGAAATTTGGTTAAAATTATTCAGTAAAGCAATTGTATCAGTAGGAATAAACTAGTGATGCATAAATATAATGATTCTGTGAATTAAAAAATTTCTGCCAACAAAATTACCATACAGATTGTTCTTCAACACTATTTTGTTAAAATTCTAGTCTATTAACGAAAAAAGAATTTCTCAAATGAAATACACACAAAAGGAAATAAAATAAAAAATGGTGGCTGATACAATTGAAAATCATCGTCAGCCACTTCCTGACCCTAAAAAGACTACATCAGCGATGAATCGAAAATGCACATTTCACAATTCGCCCTCCAATATGAAAATTTCATATTCCTACAAGGTCTAACGATTACTGAATTTACCTTAATGCGATTTCTACTAGGTGACGGATAAAAAAGCACTCCAGATTTCGAGTTAATTGTACGTGACACTCTGAGCGGAAAGTAACTTAACAATTCAGGGCAATCGATCATTCCACTTAATATTTTTAAATCGATCGCTAAAGATAACATTAGATGTTTCTTCTGTAAGGTTAATACATCGAAGCTTTTGCAAATATTTTCACAATCTGAAGCCCTAGGGGCCTAAGCCCTATCTTCTTTGAAAGCGAGCACCTTTACGAAGCGCTTTTTAATTTTTTCAATCGCAGAGATCGCATTTTTAGTTTGTTAGCTCCAAATTACCCACGCATTTTTTTCAGTTTTGATCTTAGATTTTTAATTTTTAATTTTCAACATTTTTTAATGTTTACAAGATCTTAGTGGTACATCTTCGAGTTCGTATCTAAAAAAATTGGTTACCGCTTTTTCGAATACAACATTACTCAACATTTCTCTATGTTCAGATTCAAGCCTTTCCCCTACACCAATTCAGGAACTCCAGTGATGCGATCTGTATTTTACACTATCTCGGATAGAGATTAGTTCCAAGCATAATTTTGTATCGATCCTTGTAGGACTCCTGATGTCGGTGTAAATGGATTGGAACTATAGCCACCGAATTGTACAAAATGATTTCTACCTTGCAGGAAGTCTTCTAGTAACAGAATAACATTTCCCGGCATCTCACTTGAATGGAATTCCTCTATAATAATGTAATGGGGAAGCTTATTAAAATTGTTTGTTATATCGAGATATATGACATCTACCTGATTACATGTGTTCAGACATTTCGATACGAATTGAGTAAAATTGTTAAGTTAGTGATCGTATAGCGGCCCTTGATGAACCCATGTTGCGATTCTACAATATGTGACCTTATCGTAGATGTGATAATAGTATATTATGCACCTAGGGGGAGAAGAGGGGCTTTTTCGACGAGTACTGAAAACGTACACAAGTCGAAAAAGTGCCTCTTCCCCTTGGCGCATACGATATTTTATTCACATCTGACGACACTTTTCAGTCCCTAGGGACTGAAAAGTGACGTCAGAGGTGAATAGAGTCTTTTAGACAACGTTCAAGAACTGTCGCAAAACTATTTGTAATAAAAATAGGTCTGTATTTTTTTATGTGAGCTTTGTCGCCTGCTTTATAAACCAGGCAAACTATAGACTCCTTTCATCTTTTTGGATAATTACCATTTTCAAGAGCTAGAGTATAGATATAACACAATGGGTTCGCCAAAGTGTTCACACATATCTTTACTAAAAAGCTTGGAATGAGATCAGTGCCATACGTTGATTTATCTGGAAGGATTTTTATCACTTTTCTATCTCAAATGAGCCATATTTCAGTTTAAAACCCTGTAGTCCAATATCTGAACTGTAGGCATAATGGGTCGCACGTGTGTGAAAAAAAATTAACAAGCTTTATTTTTGTATTGAGACCTCTGGCATTCTGATAAAAAATATTAATTCCAATATTGGCCGATGAAAATATACCTATGTTATCTTTAGAATTCTGGAAGTTGGGTGACGCATTCTCACGCAGAGGAACTATGTTTTCGGCTGGTCGCCCCTTTTCTTCGGTTTCGATGTTAGGTGCGGTTTACCAGGAGTTCATGTGATGTGCATATCTACTTCCTTCAATTCTGCTTGTTAAAGCTTCGTATGATCCGCTTTTATCTGAATGCCCATCAATGGAGTTGGTAGTGTGCTCGTGCGATTTTGATTGGCAAACTTTATGATAAAGCGTCACTGCCTCTCCTTTCGAGGAGAACGCCACTTAACCGTCACCTGCGGAATTTTACGCTTGTAATTTCCGGAGTTTCATCAAGGAGTTTAGAGACAATCATAGTGACTTCAGCTTTTAGATTGATTTTCTGCTTTTCTTTAGTTTTCCTTATGTCTTCGACATGCTCGGGAAATTGAAAATTCATTGCGTTTATTTCTCGATTTTCTCTTCCTTGACTTCCTTATAACATTAGATATATTATTGTTACCGTCTCTTTCGTTATGGGTACACCTTTCTTAAACTTCTCTTTCTTGGAGTTCATTTATAGATGTCTCGACCACCGGTATCCTGGCTATTAGCTTTTCGACTGCTTGAGTGTTTTTTGCCTTTACCTCAACTAAATGAATATCTTCCCTGAGTTTTTTCTGCATTTTACTAAGGCATGTTTTTATCTAATCTTGGATTTCATATTTTAAATCTTCCTTTAGAGTAATGTGATGTTTTGAAATTATCCCTTCCAGGTCCTCTCTCGAAACAGGGGTTGAAAATTTTCACCCAGGAGCATATCATTTAGTGTAGACTCTATGTGGTAGATTCTTCCCCTGCTTCACGCAGCCCGGGTGGTAAAAGATACCGCATCTTTTGCATGAGATTACATTAGTTGAGATGTGGCACAATAGGCTTTATAGCTTGAGCGCCAGGGGAGCTCTTCATGGGCTTCCCGACCGTTTTTAAAACTAACTACATTAGTTGAGATAGTACCATTACATCTCCGGCAGCGTCTCTCATAAGCTTTGGATGTTTCCTTAGGCGGCATATAACTCACATGTGACTAGCGGTGTTTACATGAAACAATTGACTCGGGGTGGCGCGGATCCGTCAATTTTGAGTATTAGCTTAGAAGAAGTTACAAAAGATTGAAATCCATCGATGGGGCGACGAACATGTATGCTTATATGGAAGGACGTCGATTAATTGATAACAACATTGTTTTGTCACTCTGCAAGGTTGGAGAAGACTCTTAACTTTATGAAAACACCTTGTACAAAATTGTGTTTATATTTCTGAACATCTTTAAGTAATGAGCCTATTTGCACAGCAGTCATTTTTGTTACAGCATGAGAAACTGCTATGTTGAAAAGACTGCGATTATATTGATGACCGGTGGTGTGGACGAAAGGGAAAGATGTATAAATATTAACTAAATAATATGTTAATGCCTAGTTTCAAAATCCATTTATAATACAGCCATATAAATTGAAAAATTGTATTGTCAATGCTTCTGAATTAGCAAAAAGCACTATCCAAACTCGAGATATGGAATTCTATATGAGTTTAAAGAAGGCACGAAAAAGTATCGGTCGTTTCTCTTTTCCAGATCAATGTTATAAATTGGGAAAAGCATCAAAAAGGCTCATATGCTCACGAAATGTCGTTTTGACGTGTTTCGCTCTATGAGCAATATTCCGTTCACACCATATTCTTCCTACTCAAAGAGGATCTTCGAGGTTCATGAATTTTTGTGCAGAAGAATCTTCTAAAGTGTCCCTTTTGTATAACATTAATTTTCGTGTAACGCCATTGATTTTTGCATGTATAAAATGATGTGTTTTTTAACTTCTTCTAAAATTCTCTGATTTCCAACTCCATCGTCCTCAACATTGCAAATGTGGTCTCCGGATAGTTGCTCATGTCAAACGCAAGCTGTACATCATGACAGACATCGATCAGATGATTAGAAGTCGATCCTCACTCAACCCAATCGCTCTATTCATTTTTCAATGAAAATGTTGATTTTCCTAATCACGCTCTTCGATCTCATTTCATTCGATTCGAAAGGTTTAGGCTGATATCATCATCCAAACGTTCTCTAATGTTTCATAGAACCTTTTTTCATATAACTAATTCATTTCTGAACATTTTACACTGTTACACCTGGTGTCTTCAAGTTGAAATTAATGTTGTCCTTTTCGGAATTCATTTGAGGGGCTGCTGGAATGAATCCAAATAGATTGTAGTGGATTTGGAAAATTCTGGAATACACCTAATCTCACAGTTTCTGTAGTATTAATTCGCGTGGTCGACCGGGTTTCTATATCTTGTTTTATTAATTCGTTTTGTGTATCATATATTGAAAGAACTGAATCATTGCTGTTCCATCCAATAATGTCACCATCCCTCACTACTACATTTTGATTATCACGGACTGGAAATATTCTACCATCCTCTTCCATGTAAACAAACATGACGAAGCTCTTCTGGCGAAGTTTGCACTGCCCTTAAAACAAAAGCCAGTCTACCGGGGCAAACTGAAACATCAGAATAAAGTGTTCTATGTAGATAAATCTTGTAATTATTCATTATATATAATACATATGTGACCGTCCGCGAAGAAAGGGACCTAACGTGCGGTAGCTTCATTTTACAGAAGGAGCGATTGAAGAGGCGGACCAACACAGGAATTCCATTAGAGGCCCTCACTTTGCAGACGGATAACAATTCAAATTTTTTAGGTATTGGAATAATATTTCAGATTATGAAAGAGCAAATAAAAAACTATCGATAGGTGTAAAAAACTGAAATTCGATTTCTGCCGCATTAAGTCCCTTTCTTCGCGGACGGTCACATATGTGGACGTCCGCATGAAAAGGGCCCTTATGGCCGGTTCTAGTTCGGAAGATATTCATATTTCTCTAAGTTAAGGGCAAGATTATTATTTTCGGGTCTGAATGGGAGATGATACTGAAACCTATAGCGAATCTGTTGGGACTATACACAAATCAAGAAAGTAACCGGAAGTAGGGATAATTCATCTTCCTCGAAGAAGTTTAATCTTAAATAGGGATTGGTTCCACCCCAGTGATTACTGAGATTACCCGTCATTGTACAAGATCTTCTGAGTGCACCAGACGTAGAAAATACACCTTCTTTGAGAAAGTTAAGTTCTACACGGTAACAAATTTAGCTGTGACAGGAATATAATTCCTTATTATAGCTCAACATTAAGCTGAAAACGAATCAAGGAATTTAAAAAGATCCCTGGATCAGCGAAAACGATTATCTTTGACAAATTTCCGTATACCAGGGATATCATATATTCGCTACACATAATAAGTAGAGCTATAATAGAGATATTAAAAATAGGTGTCTGAAGGAATTATCGGAACAGCACCAGTGCATTATGGGCGCATCAAAATAAAATGGTGACAGTTTAATCGGGAGCAGTGGCAGTTTAGATTTACTTTAGACATTAAAAACAGTTTTATCACTTAAAATGAACGACAATGTTAATATTAAATAGATTAAGTGTCTGGTTAATAATAATTCAAAGGTGTTTTGATTGTAGGCGGTAACTAAATTTAAATATCAAGAAACACGAGGAAAACAACAAACTTGACCTCCAAATGCATTATGTGAATTTCAGGGAAATTAATTTTCTCAATACCAGACAAAAAATTGGCTACTGTGAGTTCATATATTTCTATACCAACTGAATGTTTTTCGTATCTGAAGATGATAAAATTGTACACAATCTGTCAACTTAACACAACTTGGTCCAAATTAGTGAACTACGAGAACAGTTGATATAAAGAAAGTAAATGATTAACTGAGACTGACTAAACGTTTTACCTAATCTAAGCGGAAATTTTCTTCGAGTTTATTATAGACCAATTGGCGCCCAATTATAAATTGAGCTAAGCTGGGCCGATTTCCACATAGGCTAAGTGTGAAGAATACGCCTTCCTCGAAGAAGTTAAGTTCTAATTGAAGGTCTGCGGCACCCTACCCATTTTTCTCATGATCCGTCATTGGTCATCTTCCGAGTTCACCAGGTGTACAAAATCTATATTCCTGGAGAAATTTGAATTATAAATTAAGATTGATCGTACCCCAATAGTTACTTACAACTTCCTCCTGAAAATTGAGATCTAATTGGGGATTTTATATCACATGGTCGCATACTAAAGGTTACTGGGACGACCCGACATCATGCAACGTCTTTCGGGTGCACCAAGTGAACAAATTACGCCAAATCCCTATGTAAAAATCCACTTCTTTGAAGATGATGTATTTTGTGAAACTGGTGCAGCCGCAGTATATTGTATAATGATGGTGATCCTATTAACCATTAGGGTGCAACCAATCCCTATTTAGAATTCAATTAATTTCATCGGGAAAATGTATTTTGTTCACCTGATGCATTCGGAGGATGTTGTACAATAAGCGGTCGTTCCAGTAACGATTGGGGTGCGACCAACCTTTATTTAGAAGTCAACTTCCTTGAGGAAGATGTATTTTTCACACCTGGTGTACCCAGGAGACGTTGTAAAATGTTGGAATTTCCTTGGTTATTTGTAGGTTGGAGTTTTTAAACAGAAATTTCGTCAAATTTGCACAGAAAGTCGACAGAATTTTCAACTGGAAAATCCATAGAATTTCCGTGAAGTACTTTCCAGGGTTTCTTTCCGCATAGGGGATAGCTATAATATAGCTTCAGAAATTGCAGAAATTGGACTCAAGACGAAAACAAGTAAGTCATCAAAAACTGGTCTCCCCCTTTTTCTCTAGATGTTTTTTTCATTTTTTCAACGAAGAAATTATTTAAACAATTGCTTAGTTATCAACATTTTTCCAGGTTTTCCAAGTTTAGCGACAAAAATAATAGCAAAACATATACTAATACAAGAGTGAATCATTATTCAAGCTGCCAGAACATTCACTTATCAATAATTAATAAATTATCTTCATCCCGTTCACGTTCACTCCTTCAGGTTACGCCATGCAGCATGGATTTGAAAATTGAGCCTTTATTATAAATAAAACTATAAGTCCTATCGAAAAAGTGAAGATACCCGTAGATTAATCTCTACAATATCTCCAGGTGTTTTTTCTTTCCAGAAAGACATTTTCTAAACAATTATATTGTTTATAATTTGCAGGAATTTATTTAACAATAATGGAAAAATAATAAAGGTTACTTACTGGAACATGACGTACCCTAAGGTATCATAATTAAAACAAAATTTTCAATAATGCAAAAAAGTTAGTTCAAACATTGTTTTTATCCCCTCCACGTTCACTCCTTCACGTTACGCCATGCAGCATATGGATTTGAAAATTGAACCTTTATTATGATACTTTAGGCTATACGTTGTGTTTTAGTAAGTAACTTTTAATTGTTGTCCATTCTTATTAAATAAATTCCTCAACATTATAAACAATATAATTGTTTAAAAAATGACTTTAAAAGAAATGAAAAAAGTACCTGGAGATATTGCCGAGATGAATCTACAGATATCTTCACTTTTTCGATAGGACTTATAGTTTTATTTATAATAAAGGCTCAATTTTCAAATCTATATGCTGTATGGTATAGCATCAAGGAGTGAACGTGGAGGGTATACAAACAATGTTGAAACTAACTTTTTTGCATTATTGAAATTTTTTCTCAGTTATGATACCTTAGGGTACGTTATGTTTCAGTAAGTAACTTTTAATTTTTTTCCTATTATTGTCAAATAAAATCCTAAAAATTATAAACAATATAATCGTTTAAAAAATGACTTTTTGAAAAAAATGAAAAAAAACACCTAGAGATGAGGGTTGTTATGTGTACAATTTAAAGAAACTAAAATAAATGTACGTTACCACGTTATCAGTTATATTTGCTTCACGTGTCGCTGATAGTTAAGAATATTGAATTTGTCTTAAGAAATTCATGAATTTCAATAATAATATTCAAACAATTCTTTATTTTATCTTATGTATGAATCCTGACTCAAATGGTGGAATTCTTTACTATAAAAGGTCAATTTTCAACCAAATAGTTGAGTTTTGAATTAAAAAAGTTTAGTTTTCAACTAAAAACGGAATAGTTAAATTTTCAGTTTGAAAAAATTAATTTTCTGTCAAAAAGAAAAGATTTGGAACTAAAATTATGACTTATTAACTGGAATGGATGAATCTGAAACCAAAAAGATGACCTTTCACAAGAGAGTAACCTTGCACTACGCAGTTTTATTTTTAACCTAAAACATGAATTTTTAACTAAAATGACGAATATTTCTCTAAAATACTTGAATTTCCAGCTAAAGAAGATAAATTTGGAACTAAATACTTGGTGAAATTTTGAACTCAAAAAGATAAATTCTCATTCAAAAATGTAATATTCAAATTTTCAGTTAAAACTGTTAATTTACAAAGAAATAATTGAATTTTGAACTAAGAAAGATCACTGTTTCAATCAAAAAAAGAAATAGATAAATTTTCAGTTAAAAAACTAATTTTCCATTGAAAAAAAATTTCTGCTGAAGTGATGAATCTTATTAAACCTAAATGATGAACTTGCAACAACAGAATTCAAGTTTCAACCAAGGAGTTTTGTTCTGAACAAAAAATATGGATTTGTAACTAAAATGATGAATATTTACCTAAAATACTAATGATAAAAATAATATAATATAATATAATACTAATATTTTCGACTAAAAAAGACAAAATTGAATAGTTCAATTTTAGTTATCATAAAAAAATGTATATGCTACCAAAGAGATAAATTTTTAAATAAAATGATGGAATATTCAACTGGAATTTTTGCAGTAAAGAACATTAATTTTTAACAAAACAAAAAAAAATCAATCAATCAATTTTCAACGAAACAGTTACAGTTAAAATTGGAATAACTGAATTTTCAATAAAAAAATTATTTCGCAACAAAATAGCACATTTTTCAACAAAACAGATGAATTTTCAATTAGATTGATGAACCTTCAACCAAAAACATTAATTTTCAATAAAAGACTTTAACTTTCAAGCAATTAATTCAATTTTCATTCCAAAAAAGATAAATTCTGAACAAAAAAGGTTTTTATTTTTTCAAATACCAACAACCTAAATTAATCTGGCTTGGTTGAGAATTCAACAATTTGGTAGAAAATTAAACTATTAAGCTGAAAATTATCTTTGTTCAAAATTAATATTCTGGGTGTAAATTTAACTATTTAGTTAAAAATTAAATATTTTTATGAAAATTTAGTTTTGTGGAAGATAATTAACTTTTTTGTTCAAATATAATATTTTCGGGTTGAACATTCAACCGTTTTGTAGATCATTCGTCCTTATCGCTTTAAAATTCAAAAATTCGTCTTTTTTAGTTGAAAATTCAACTACTTGGTTGAAATTTGAACTAGTTTGTTAAAAATTCATATTTTTTTAATATTCAGCTCTGTGGTTTTTTTTTAATTCGGTTTATTTTTTGGTTAAAAATTAATTTTTTACCTTATAATTGCACTATTCTGCTTTTGGTTAGAAATTTACCCTTTATAAATTGAAAATTCAGCTATTTGGTAGTAAATTCATGTATTTTGTTGAAAATTCGTCTATTTTATTAAAAAAATAATCTTGTTTGTTGAAAGTTCAATATTTATTTCGGCTTTAAATCTTAGGAATTTAAAGTGTTTCATATTGCATTGATTATGGTATTTACAATAATTGTATTTGAAAGAATTTGTCTTGGCGACGTAGATTTACTTAGATTTTCAAATAAAGAAATCAATTTTCAATCAAATAAAATGAATTCTTAACAAAAGAATTAAATTTAAATTAGGAGAATTGTTCAATTTTCAGGTGAAAAATTAATTTTTACCAATCAGATGAATTTTCAATCAAGAAGATTCTATTTCTACCATAAGAGACACACTTTTAATCAAACAGTGAACGTTTCAAACAAAGAATAAGAATTTTTAACAAAATAGTTAAATCTTCAACCAAAACAAGGCAATTTTCAATCAATCAGTTGCATCTTCAAACAATATAATGAACATTCAACCAAATAGTGGATTTTCAACCAAAAAGATCAATTTTCTCCCAAAACGAAAAATTTTAACAAAATACATGTTAATTCTATTTTTGCAGTAACTTGGAACTTTAATTTTAGTTACTTTTAAGTTACTTTGTGTTTTTTACATTCTCATTCTAATGAGAAGGTATTGGTTTTATGTAAAATTTGACATAGTCGGTTTTCATCAAATCTCCACGTTTTGAGACCTCCTGAGTCAGAAAAAACGATTTTTACGAAGGTGTCTGTCTGTCTGTAGTCTGTCTGTCTGTCTGTCTGTCTGTAGCCACGATAACTTTCGAAAAAATGATCAGATTTGATTGAGCTTTGGCACACTTTTTTATGGTCGAAAAATAGAGAACGAGTTCGTTAACCAGCTATTTTGGATGAAAATCCAAAAAGTGAGCACATTTTGAAAATTTTTGAGACCACTTTTTTTGAAGATTTGAAAATTCTATGTACGGTTATTAGTAGTACGCAAAATGACGAACAAAATATTCTTATGACTTTTTGTGATAAAAAAAAAATTACTGGAGTTATAGCATTTTCAAAATTCCAAAAAACAAACGAAAATGAACATTTTAAGCCGAAAAACGCACGATATGAAAAAAAGTCAAGAGGAGAAAAACGTTGATTCCTGAACACCCTATAATATTTTCATAACAACTTTTTGAATTTTTTGAAAAATAAAAAATTCAAATTTTGATCGCACAAAAAATTAATGAAAAATCAAAAAAGCCATTTTGCTGTCAAACTATGCAAGATACCAGAAAAGATCATCTCACCAAAATTGTGCACCTAAAAAAGATCTACAAATTTCTTATCATTCACTTTTTGATATGACGCGTAGTTTTTGTTTTATTCGTAAAAAACAGCATTGAAAATAGAAAAATCAAATTTTC